>NW_019059818.1:421169-443570 GCF_000696155.1 Zootermopsis nevadensis
AATTCCTGCCCATCATTTATCAATGTTCCAGTGTCAACCTCTACAGCGGTGAATATCCATGTATCTGACCAGGAGCAATTCTTGTGATTGCCACTTTCAGTAAGAAGTAACTGTCTCTTGTATTTATTAGATTTAATCCAAAGACCATTTACAGTTTCACAATAGTGGTGGGGGGGGGGGGGGAAGTCTGATAAACACCTAAGCCCAAACACATAATTATCAGTTAATTCCGAATACATTATAACAGCAAATGTAATATACAGCTACTAAATAACAACATGGTACAGCTTCTTCCTTTAGCAGTTAATAGTTACTCAACAGATCAAAATATTCCCTGCTTTTATGGCAAAATTCAACCATTGGTCCCTGTTCTCACTCATTTCAATCCAGTTTGTACATTCACATTCTGTTCTGCAAGATTTATTGTAATATTTTCCTCCTAAGTGGCCTCTTACCATGAGTTCTGCCCAAAATTTTGTATAATTTCTTGTTTTCTTTAAAGCCTGCTGCATGGCTGACCCATCCAATTTCATCCTCTACAATGTAATTACAATATTTGTTCATATGAAAAAACGTAACTATATTTCTCCTGCTACTCTAAGTGTGGAAGAATATGGGTTGAAGGTAGGCATATGAGAATGTACTGAGGAAATGTTCAGGACCTACAAGAAATGAAGTAATGGAATTGAGAAAATTACACAATAAGGATCTTCATAGTTTGTAACCTTATAATGGGGCATACTTATTGTAGGTGATATTCAATAATTGGCATTGATTTCTGTATGTATGACTGTATTATATTACAATTACATGTTTTGATATGTAAATGTCACTTTCAGACCTTAAACCTGTTAATTCACTTATTCACTCACTCTATGGTGCAGAATATTCTTTGGAAAAGTCAGTTGTACACAGTGTTTAAAATAATGTTTAAAACTTGTGTAAAATGATGTATTGCACTTAGGAATTAAAAAAAATCAGGTGTGAGTCATGAAGATGACATTTTTGTGTTGAAAAATGTCATAACTCAGTATGTGTAGTACAAAAATTGGTGTGTAGACTGAAATCAATGCTAATTAATGTTCATAGTTTATAATTTGTTGTTTTATTGTGGTGATTAAATAAAAGATAATGATCAGGGTATGTAACAACCATGAGTATTACACAAAATATATACAAAGTTCTGGTTGGGAAACCCCATGGTTCAGTGGTTACTTCAGAATTTAGTTTGGCATAATTTCTAGGCTTTTGAATTGATGAATGTGTTCTGGTTTATTGTGCCTCACCCAACAGTTGTATTGGGAGACAGACATGACCTGACATGGGAGTGGCCACATCTCTGCCCCTGTATGTGTCACTTCTAGGCAGCAAGGGATAGGTAGCCTGGAAGTGCTAATGTATCATGTGGTTTCATTTTTTCTACACAGACTTTGTATAAAGTACATGATGTTAACATTTGGGTGAGGGTCTGTTTTATTTCATTGAACGTTTGTTATATTTCTTACAGATATGTATACTGAAAGCTGTGGGTCAGATTTAAGTTTGGTCCATATTTATCCAATAAAAATAGTGCTACAGGCAATTTACTTTTGTCAATATTGATTGACTGAAACATGTACTGTATGAAGTTCAAATCAGTATAATTTTTACAAAAATATGGCTTATGTTACAAAAGGTTGCTACATTATGTGAAGTATAAATCTCAAAAAGGTCTACATGATTTATCTGAAACATATTTACATGGTGCATATTGAATGAAATTATAGGGATATGTTATTTCTGACTGTACAGTGTGATTAATTTTACGGTAGATTTATATCTGGCATTTATATTGGTATGATGAGCAGTGGTGTATGCAAAATTATAGAGAATGAATTTGGAAAATATTAGTGTATACACCTTTCCATTTGTGTGCATGTGTGTGTGTGTAAATGTATTGTGCGCTGAAAACCATTTGAAGGAACTGTTGCAGACCATTATGAGATTCATATAAATTTTGATCTAAACTAGCGTGGGGGACGATATGTTGGACTGGGCAAAAATAAAATCTTCCTGGTAGCTTTTAGCATGGACTGCCTGACAACTTTCATCGAAGACAGTCACATGATTTTGATGGATAGAGAACCTTTCTATTACATCCTTACTTTGTTCTACCAGTCTTATATTAAAAATTAGTATGCACTGGAGTATGTAGTCACTTGCCATTCAGTGTTTATGGTGTCTTTTAGGTTGTGTATTGAAACTTCACGTTTGTTACAGATACACTTCACTGGGTAGCAGCCGTAACACAGCCCCCAACCCTGCACTGAGTTATGTTGACAGTAATGGGACTGTCCATTACTGCCCTGCCTACATGCTTCAGGATGGTGCGAGTGAAAGAAATGGGAGACACTGAAAGGTAAATTGTGATTAACATTGTTGCTGTCTGTTATGTAAATAGATTCCCTGTTTTTGAACTCCTGAAAAAATGAGGTGGCATTTGTACATCTAGTGTGTTTGACATATATTCAGGCAATACCCAGTTCAGATCCAGACCAGAGATGGGCTATCCCATCGAGGTTTTTTTGATTTTACACACTTTTGTCAGATACCACAGTAGAGTCTCAAATATTTTACTGCAGAATTAGTAAGTGCCAAGGTGTGTCAGTACCCGGAGTGCTGAATTATTTTCTGTGATTGTTTCTCATTTGCTGTTTGGAAAATCATACATGTAGGTTCACTGTCACTGTCACTAAAACTGTTACCAGATGTCTTTTCTGTGAGGTTTCTAAAATGTCTTCACTTAGAGGATACCACTTACATTCTCTCAGGAAATGGATGCACATTAGTTCCATTGCTGAATTTATACACTCTGCTACGGGTGCTGTTTTGTGTCTTGTAATCCCTCTGCAATAAATTTGTTCATAGTGAAGGCTGTTGTCATTCCAGGGCCTACCTTGGTATGCCTACCATAAACATTTTGTTATTTCATTGCATTTCTTGCGACTCTTGATGTCCTGTTGTGGGAGGTATTGCTTTAATGAATGTTTCTTTTTCCATGTATTAATTGGCAACCCCTTGGTTGCAAGGTACAGATCATATCACCATCTGCTATAGACAGACTCCCACACAAGTTGTGGTTAACACAGAATTTTAGTGAGAAAAAATCTTTGTATAAAGAAAAGGAGGTGTGAGAAGAGTGAAAAATTGTTTGAGGACATGAGCTGAATTGAATTGAATCGTGTCCAGGTAGGGAGATGTTGGTATTAGTGAGGTACAGTCACTTATATTGTGATACACTAAACAAGATTTTATTCAGTGCTTACCAGTTATTGGTAATTGATAATGGTTACTTTTTTGCAATAGGAGTTACCAGTTATAATTATGGATCTGCATACTGTTTCATCAGCTGAAGAACTAGAGCAACTTGTGGCCATCGCTTTTGGTCCAGAGGGTCGAGCAGTGATGGTGCAGCAACCTACTGGTCAGTTTAACATTACTCGTAGCGGCTACAGTATTTTAATGTCTGTCTACCCAGAGCCTGACCCCAAGAAGCCAGCACAACGTATCCTCATTGATTCTGCCAGAAGAGTGCTTGAATCCCTGGGAGATGGTGTGAAAAGTTTTATAATAATGACATCATCACTTCTGAAGTATTGTGAATCCCTTGACAATCCAGTACGTGTTGCAAGACAGGTAGGAGCACTGGGAATGCAGTTAAATGTATTTCATTCCCAAAGAGCAGAACTTCCTGTGGTTACTGACAGTGTTCTGAAAGAGAGAATTGTTTGCTTTGAAACAGTTGTTCATACTTTCTTTTCTACTCGATTCCCAGCCCCTGTTAGCAATACCCTTTCCTTGTTATTGTGTCAGTGGATTCTTTCTAACATGGGCAATACTCTGGAGTTGAAAATGCAGTCTTATTCGCAGCACACACTGCAGAATTTACTAAAAGATTTTTCAATGCTCTGTCAGTACAAGAGTGGGGGATCTAGACCAGTTTCCGAGTCTTGCATCCAACAAGGCTACAGAGTGTACCAACCTGCTGTTAATCTGACAGTGTCTGGTCCATGCGCTATACAGTTCTTAATGCTTGGTGATAGTGACTGTCCAGATAGCGGTTGTTTTGATGATATTGACATTCAGAGTGAAGTAGAGAGATTTCTTCTTAGTCTTGAGAGACAAGGCTGCGAAGATGAAAAAATTTTACTTGTGACATCGGCAGTATTGTCTGATCTAACATTGTTTCGTTTAAGACGTTTAAACATTGCGATTCTACAAGGAGTCCTACCAGAAGAAGTCAGTTACATATATTCAGCTTTATTTCATTTCCAGCAGGGTGATTTAAAAAGAACAATAATCAATGTAAAACCTGAAGTGGACTGTACATGGTTGGAGATCCCAAATATTTATCAACTTTTCCTGCATGCACCAACATTGGAACTGCGTGCTGAATATGCCTGCTCCTGTCAGAGTGCCATCAGACTTTGCATTGCTGCTGCTTCTCATGCAGTGATGACTGATTTCAGGCCCTGTGTAATGAGAGCTGGAGGATGTTTTGAAAGAATCCTTGAAATGCATCTTGCATTCAAATGTGGAAAGAGCCTGCATGATCCTCTGGCATGCAGGGAGGCAAATCGTGTGGAATTATTAGAATGGCATAAACAGTACCAAGTACTTTCTGACAAGAATTCACAAAGTATTGCCACTGGAAGTGACACTTGCAGAAAGAAAAGTGGGAGTCAGGTAAAACATTTTTGTGAGGTTGCTGTTAACAGTATTGTCTGTTGTACCACAGATCACGTTCTGTGCAGTCTAAGTGAAGCCTGCGTTGGGCTCGATGAAGATGTGGTAGGGGCGATCGTGAAAGCTTTACTTGCAATACGGAGAAGATTACCTCATCCTGACAAGATGACACAGAGTTCTGCTTTGGAACCTGTGGGCATGAAACTTTGTATTTTGCAACATTCACTGTGTACTGCTGCTAGTCTGCTTAAAGTGTGTGGCATCTTACAGACCAGGAAAAAGTTGCCACCATAGTGGTGGACAAAGTGGCACCAGAACAGATTTTCTCTTACTACCTATATATATCTTTGTCAGTTGTTACCTCACCAGGGTTCCTTACTTGTTAATCACCACTCCTGAGCTGTGCGACAGACCCAACATGCCAGTATGTTATCACAGTCCTCAGTAAAGTTCTGCACAAGTCTCGGCCTGGTCCTCGTAGCACAGATAATGTTTGGGTCTGGGCAAAATTTGAGCCTGGTTCAGACAATAGCAATCAAACATTATATAGAAAACTTTCAGCAGCCATTCTTTATTTTGCAAAGAGGAATTCTAAAATTTTGCCCTGTGCAGACCTCTAGTCCTCTGTTGGGACTCACTGCAGACCTGATATTTGCCATGCAGGAATTTACAGGGTTCATAAAAATGTAGTAACACATGGAAATGGGGTCACTATACCAAGATACAGAGCAAGAAATGCTGATTCCCCCTTCCTCACACACGTATAATATAGATATATGAATGAATTACATGTAATAAGAAAACATTACAGGGTTTATGGATAATCTGACATTTGTAAGAAACTTAATCATAAGGTCTTTCATTTGCATCCATACAAAGTGAAGTTTTCCATTTCTTTTCTCTCACACAGATGTAATAATAGTTACATTTGTTCTATAATATTTAGTGAAAGAGCTTTATAATTAACTAACATGAAGAAGTTTTAAATTTGGTTTTACTTTTTCAGGGTCCGCAGTGGCCATGCGGTCTGAGGCGTGGGCCTTGTGCTGCTTGGTCACTGGGACCGTGGGTTCGAATCTCACTCAAGCCGTGGATGTTTGTCCGCGTTTTTCTCTGTTGTGCTGTCCTGGTACAGGTAGAGGCCTTGCGACGGGCTGATCCCTCGTCCAAGGAGTCCTACCGAATGTCCATAGATCAAGCCAACGAAAAGTTGGGACCCGCAGTGCTCAGGCACTTGAAGTACGGGTCGTTCCCAGTATCCAGTTTACTTTTTCAGATTATAATATGCTGCTAAAAAATGTAACAGCGTCTTTCATCAACTTCAGTTGCTATGAAAGCTTCATATATAACGAGTCTAGTTTTCATCAAAATATTAGGAATAGCTTTAATTTTTTGTTCAGTCATGGTGGTACACACTGTATGGTGCTAAGAATAGCCATTATTATTTTTATGGACAGGTGCTGAGAAGCAAACATTGACAGATTGTTTTGAATGCACGTAACTAATTGTGTATGGATGAAAATGAGAGGCATTTCAAGAGCTTCACTTTCTGCAATAAATTACAGGCTTGTATCTTTCTTCACGTAAATTTATCATGTCAGGTCAATGATAAAATTTGAGAGGGACATTTAAAAATTGGGTTGGGTGTATTGGTTTTGCACTTTACGTAATGTGCCTTTGTGGTATGCATTATTCTGCTATATAACACTGTGCTGTTTTTCTAAGTGTCGATTAAGTCAGAGCTGAACCTGAAGTAAGGTCTTAAATATTTTGTTTGTTAGGAAAGGGTTGGTAGATAAGTAGATTGTAGTCATACTTTCTGTGTCTCCCTGCAAAGCTTTCTTAAACTTACCTTAAAATGGTTATATTTTTATGATGTTTTGACTTAATATGTATGGTGATTCATGTGACAGAGTATTTTATTGTTAGGAATCTAGAACCAAAATCTGCACCAATAATTATATGTATATAAAACACGTGGTCAGGTCATAATAAACTTTGTGCAATTAAAATTGTTTTATTTTACTTATGTGACTTGTATTGGCCAGTGCCATATTTTTTACTGTTATTCATCTTCTGGCATGCGACTGTGGATTTGTATGTTTGTGTAACGAACACATTTTAAGATGCTACATAGTATCCACTTACCTTTGGGAACTAATAGAATTCAATTTCGGATTCATGTAAAGCAGATGTACAGGAGCTATGAAAACGTGAAGTAAATTCTTCCTGTAGATGTGCCAAAATCACATCCATGTCAGTCCAATGGTTTGGGTGATTGAATGTGCCGGAAGATGAAGGGACGTGCATCGCCTCCTACTTACAAAATCTCTTTTTCTCTTTGCAATTTCACATTTTAAGGTAACACGTAAAAACATATATTAGGATATTTATTATTTTGAGGAGGATGGCACATGGTGGCGGATGAGAAGCTCCTGCCATCTATTGGCAAGAATCTGTACTATTATGAATGGGTACGTAAGTGCCTACAAGATACAAGCATACACACAAGAAGCGGCCTCTTTAGATGTTTTCCGACCAGAATATTATGGCTTTCTCATTTTCTCCATGTGTGCCCATTCTATCCTCCTTGATTTGCCGTAGCGATATTAAGCAATTTATTTAATTTTTTTGTTTCTACTCATCCTTGGGCCCACATATTCTTTCAACACCTTGTTTTCAAACATCCTCAAGTTTTGTTTTTCTCTCAAGAGTTTAATGCACTGTCGTAGGGCCAGATTAATTTGTCTGCCGTCGTCGTCCCTGTAATTTACAGAGCTTTGTTTCTGAATGCGCTGTGTGTACGCGCGTGCAGTTACAATAAACTCGAATATCTGGTTTTCACAGTACCGTTGCGTGTTCTGGATTCTTTAATGCATCTTAAAGTGCAAAGTGCAACTCACAAGAGGTCACGAAAGGACCTGTCTACACATTCACACAACGAAACTCCCAAAACCAGTGCACAGCCTACGTTTGTTCTGCTGATTTGATGACTTTTAGCGAAGACGATGGCTGTTGAGATTTTTTCACCGTCATCATAATCATTAATTGATGTTTCCATTACGGTGGGCCTTCGCCATTCGTCTTTGTCCTCCCATAAAGCCTCTTTCTGTATCTGTGTCAACTGTTTACCTGTTTTTCTTTGTATGTCTTCTTTCACCCGGTCTCCCTCCGCAGTGATCGCCTATTCTGTATTTTCATATAGGCCTGTTACGCGCGCGGGTGTCAAATTTCGTCTGAGAGCAAAGTGGCGAGGAGAATATCCGAACCTAAGAGAGATAAAGTAACAGAAGGATGGATAAATATACATAATTAAGAGCTTCGTATGGTGTAGAGAGATAGATGGACGGGTTATGTAACACGCATAGAAAAAGGAAATAATCTTACCAGAGGCGGAGAGTTCATGTTAACCATGCTGTTACTCTATATACCGGAACAGCAGAATAAATAAGATAAAGTGCGTCGTTGGCCGGCTCCAGCCAGCCAGGTGCTCGCTGCGATCGTAAGCCTCAACTAGGTGGCTAACAACGCGTAGCTGGCTGAATGCATTTTATGTGATCAGTTCTGCTGCGTTCCAGTGTATGAAGCACCACTGAAGTAAGACAGAAGACTTTCTATTTTTCGTTTTTCAAAATGTTGGCCTGCCGAACACGGCTAACACGGTTAACATGAATTTTGGACTTTTATTGTGAAATGTCACTGAAAGAGAACACGAGACCTAGACGTATGTTGACTCATGGGCTTCCTTTAGAGTAAAAAGACGCTTCCTTAATTCAATAGGTTGCGTTGTATCGCATGGCACGATGTTTGTGAATGACGAGAAATGGAGCGGTTGTGCCCTACATTTCCAGCAATTATGTGGAGGAACTGAATAAGACCACAGCGGCAGCGACTTTCGGTACCAGGCATAAGTGGGAGGGCGATGTCAGAAGAGTGGATGTAACAGGGGAAAAAAAGGACTTAAAATCTAATCGATTGAGCAGACCGGATAGTGGCCATGCATTTCGAACCATAAGGCCACGATCGTAGTTAACGCCGAGAATACAGTAGTAACAGGACAGCGACCGTTCGCCATTGTTTGTAGAACAACTGATGGCACATTGTCTTAAAATTTCGCTGACATCTGAGTCTTATCTGGCAATACGTTTCAGTTACAGCAAGGCAGCGAATTTTCAAATTTACGCAACGTTTTTCGATACTTCAATTGTAAGTACAATTTTGGGATGACAGGCTTATGACCTGTCCTTATAAAGCTTAATATGAGCTTTATGTGAGATATCGTGCGTACTGTATCGATAGGCTACAAAATCAGATTTTGCCAACAACTTTTACTGCAAATTACTGAACGTATACTTAACCGAAATTCGGAGTTGCGAACAGAAAGAGACCTCTTTATCCTACATTAATTTCTGGTGCAAAACGTATATTATTTAACAATGACAGTGCTTGCCGCTGGAATCTCAAATTAGTAAATGAAATTTCTCTCTTTTCTCGGATGTTGACCCAAGCAAAAATATGCAGCTTAATTTCTGATCCACCACATGGAAGATGTTCATGCCTACCAACCGAACATGATAAGCTGAGATATCGCCTTGATGATGGAAGCAGCAAGGACCTCTGAAACATTAGTAAACTTTTACTAGACTACACCGCGCTACAACCCAGAAGACAGCAATACAATTAAACATCAAATCTGTGAAGCATGCGCCAACTGAAAAAGAAATATTAAAAGAAATCTGGAACGTGTTCATACATCTGTTGGCTATTGGCTGTTCTTAGAACTACAAGCCGACGTAATATATAGTCTATATATTTATAACAAAATAAATAAAACATCTTTCCATTTATATTAATGTAAAATTTGAGGGACAGTTAATTTGAAGATGGCTGTCTTCTGGATTGCATCGCCGTGTGTTCTGGCAGAAGTTTACTGACGTACTTGCTGCCTCTATTATCAGGGTTATGAGTACTCATCGCCGTGAGAACCTCAGATCCAACAATTAGTCTGTTTAGAATAAAGCGTTTAAAGTGTTCACTTTATTTGTAATAAGCTTAACTGTATATTAACTCGGCACAAGTTTAATGCAAAAATCTCGTCTGCTTTCACCAGCTTTCATATTCGCTCTCCAATTGTTTATTGCGGTCAGTTTCGGAGAGTTCAATGCAGGGAAATACCTGAAATTGTTTCAAGAGCAAATGATAAGAGAAATAATATATCAAGCTATGTATAAAGAGGCTGATATGACAAGATTATCACATATCAATGTTCAGAGTCTGCAACGAGATAGGCCACTTTTCTCGTATCAACATCCCTTCAGGCTTACGGCCCACATGTGTTTAGAAATTACATGAGTAAACACAATATAATTCCTGCTTGAATTCTGAAGGTGTGAATTCATGACAAAACGACAGCAATTTTCATAAAGTCGTTCAAAAATATCTGGTATTTTTGGACTGGGCTGTTCTGGATTATAGCTCTTTGTAGTCATGTAGGTAGTTCAGAGTACCCTGAAGATAGAAACTGTAAGTTCATTCGGAAGGTTGGTAACCACCTACAAGACTACACTGAATCGTAACCCAAAAGACCAGATTTAAAATCTTCATCGCCGTAAAAGGTTCGTGGGAAAATTCCCGGCCAGATAGACGCTAGGCACCCCTCACACGAAACCGCATGAGGGGATCCCTATGATGTCACCACCCAGTCATACACCAGCCCATGCAGAAGGTCATTGACCTCAGACAATTCTGATGCTACTGGGGCTATTCGAAAAAGTCAAACTAATTGACGACTTAATACAATACTACTTGTGAGAGAGAACTCACAAATTGAAAATCTAGAGGCAATAACAGTGCATACATTTCCTAACATGTCTCTTTTCTGTATACGCAAGAATGGTGACCCACATTGAAGCAGGGCGGGATGGTATCGAGAAAGTGGTTCTGTAATCTCGTCTGGTCCCCACTCCACGCTGCAGGCATTATCCGGCAACCTCATCACAAATGACGTGGAAGTCGTTACATAAAACATACAAGAAGACTGAAGTAAGTCTAATTACAAATACTTGTATTCGCAAAGGGGCTGGTCACAGTCTCTCTCACTGGGTGCAGAGCGCACTAAATGCCCCTTCCGTATGATGTGACGGAACAAAACATGTAGTTATGCTGCTGCATGAACTAACTAGGTCAGGGTTGACCATGAAAAGTCCCGACCACGTTGCTAGAGTGTACTGATTCGTACCGATGCCAAGTCACATGGGAAATGCTTCTTCCTCTCCGCCTGTTTGAAGTCCTACCTGATGACTCTTTTCTCCCATGGTCCAGTGCCAGACTCAGAGGCGGGAACATAGATTGATCTGCAAGTTCAACTTACCTGATGCATTTCATTCCTTTGGGAAATTAAAATTCTGGATTATCGCAATTAATTACCTATAGGTCTCATGCTGTCATTGTTACTACCAAGTTACGTTTGCCTTCTCCAACTGTCTTCTTACAGCTGGAGTCATCCCACCTTAAGAACTGAATTTTAATCCCCTTGATTGGACCTTACTTACCATAGACTCCCTTGATGTCGTTAATTAACTCGTAGTTTTACTTAAAGCAATCCTTATTGGTTACTCAACTGGAGTGCTGGGCCTCCAAAGAATTTATGCCACGGGAATGTTTCGAAGACCGGCCGGAATTAAAACTGGATACATCTCGAACTCAAGTCACGCGCGTCAGTCTCATTTCGGAACATATTAAGTTTGAATCCCGGCAGTGAACTGTCTTAACTGAGTTTCTTCTTGTCTTCCTCACTCAGCTCAAGTCTCTGTCCTCATGTTAATGTTAAGAACTTATTTAAGGACGCACCGTTCCTACAAATGATAAAGTAGCTTACCGTTAAATAAATTTCAAAGGAAGAAAGCAAAAAAGAAAGCACAGAAGAGGAACCAACGCCCGTAACACGTTTATTTTCGTGACGCTGTGTTCTGGGCCAGAGGGTGCACTGACCTCGTAAATGAACGTGTTCAACATTTCAGCGGACCACACGAAGACACTGGTCAGCTTGCTCCGGTCCAGAGGCTGTGTCACGCCCTGCGACCGGAGAAAGTGAAACGGTCCGCTTTAAATTTCCACGCGTGCTCCTCTGTACACTTGCGTGTTATAAATGTTCACAAAGAACATGCCTACAAGGTTACAATGTTGAGCAACGGGAAGCTGTTGACCGTTTCATTGTTTGAGGTTATCAACTTTAAATCGTCCTGAATTGTAAGTTTTGACATCAGACGCGGCGCGACACAAACGCATTTGAAATATAGTAGAGATGAAGAGTCACATCATGAAACCATGTAGGTGAAGTGAAAGCGAAGCTCCATGCATTCTCTTAGTTGGCATTGGATGTGAGTGTTCATCATGTTCCGGGCACCTAAGCCCGCGGGGCACACAATGAATAGAGACTGGGTGGTTCCTAAAACCGACCTGTAATAGAGGTGGTAGAATGGTACACCCCCGCAGGAAAATAATTCCAAGTTGTCTAGCCCTTAGCTGGTTAGTTTGGTAATGGATTAATATAATTGTATTTGCACAAGCATCAAAGTATATTTTATGAATATTAATGTGTTTTACATTCTATTCAGTCCAATTTTATAAACATACATCTACCCTTTCGGTAATCGAAACCTAGTCTCCCAGACCATAACCAGTCACTTCACTGACTGCGTTATCACAGATGTCCCCAGCGGTTGGAATGATTCCGCAAACAAAATAATCTGTTGGTATGTCGTTAAACAAAGTTCTGACAGTGAGAAACCGCTTTGTATCCTCATTTTGCCATCATGGCTATATGGACAAATGAAGACCCATGACAGGTGATGTGTCACGGAAAGACAAATGAGGATCGTTAAGGATATCAACCTGAACATTTTCTTGCTTAACCGAAGAAATCATCTCCAGGCAGCCAGTACTCTGCGCCGTTGAACAGTTTATCTGTGCTGGCGGATTTGAGAGCAGTGCTTTGCGGGCAAGTGTTCCTGATTGAGGATGCCCATTGCAAAGCTGAAATGTCTCAAACCTGATTACCGTATTCTCTTATTATGTTCCTGATTGAGGATGCGCGTTGCAAAGCTGAAATGTTTCAAACCTGATTACCGTATTCTCTTATTTATGTACTTAAGAATTTAAAGTCGAGCAAATGCTCTGTTTTAGGCACGATGCCGAAATGCGGTGGAGCGGTTCGACTGTCGGCGGGTAAGCTGAGGGCAGAAAGGACAACTACAGTGAAACGAGAGGTGAGGGGTTGTTTAAGAATGACGTGGTTGAAACCTGTCGTGCCCTACTTTAAGGCAATATTCGAACATTTTTCTGGAGAGACTCAAGAAGTTCATTCTGTCGGTCAAGACTTGATATCGAATGCGAAGCAGTAGGTATGTGATCGTTAGAACGAATTTTAAAGGCTTTCCTGTCTTGACCCTTTTAGCTGCAACGATGCGGTATGGATTCATTGGTGTCAGTGTTTCGAGCGCCTGTTTGTTTCTGTAACTTATTGTATTGTGTCATAAAAGGAAATGCATAGTTTTTGGAAGTGCGCACATTATAAAA
Organism: Zootermopsis nevadensis; assembly: GCF_000696155.1. The sequence goes on from NW_019059818.1 coordinate 434,472, forward strand.
GTAAAAGGCGAATAGCGTATACAAGGGTGAAGCTATTCCTGTGCTTGAGAACCACGCCATCAAGACTGGAGGGAAAGCTCCTTGCATTCTTGCCTTGACAATAAATGGAAACAAGAGGTCAGTTATGAGCTCCGGCCAGATCCTTTAGTTAAAAATTGTCACTTTTCTTTATGCTTCAACGTAAACGAACACCTTATGAGACCGATCATGTCTGTCTGTCTACCTGTCTGTCGTGTCTTTCAGGTACCCCCCAGCCGCCCCCTAGGAACAAGGCAACCCTCAAGGCGCCCCCAAAGGGTCATGTGAACCCAAGAACTTGCACTCTCAGGATGCTTCTTGCCCCACCTGGGTCTTCCGCATCAGGGTTTTTCCAAGTGGGGCTCTTTCCCCAAAGACATTTGCCCCCTTATATTTACCTCTCTTCGGGTCTCTGTCCACAAGATATGGTTCCCATAGCTTGCCCTCTCTGGGTTTTGTCGCCCAGAGGCTAGATCACCCCTGCCCTGGCAACATCGGGACTGCCCCCATAGTGGTTTGACCAGCCAGGGTGCTACAGCACTTCTGGGACATGCGTTCCTTAGGGATAAATTGCAATGTGCTGCAAAGAGTACGCCTTTCTGGTCTTGTTTATTTTAATTTCGTTAAAATAATTTTGAATTGAAATCCGTCCAGCACTCGTGACACAAGTGCTGACCGCCACACCGCGATGTTATATTCGTTCACTTAAAAATGGTGGACAGACAGCATACACAAAGAAATTACCGAGTGTCACAATTCAGCATCCATAGTTCCATGAATTTCAATACTTGGCGCAGAACTAGAACAGTTTCTTGTCTCCGTTACGGCATTTCATTCTTGACCGACAACAGATCGTGTCGACGAGCAATCTGAAATGTACCGTACCTTCCTCATACGTGAATGAAACACACAAGAAACTACACTTGCTCAAAAAATCAGGCCAACTGTCAGCGCATGCGCAATGATGTAGCGGTTTTCCGTGTCCGACCGTGAGGAAGACCAAGATCTGCAGCGTCTTACTCCTGCAGCTACCAGCTGGGTGGACGGTTCTGTGAAAAGTGTTACGGCGGACAAGGTTGAGGTCGGGCGGTCGACGGCCGACAATCGAGTGTTGTGAGTGTGGGATGCTGGCGCGTCGTGCTGACAGCATGTTCCGACAGCGGCGGATTTCCGTCCCTAAAAGGTGAGTCCTTAACTCTTTATCCGTCTTTTGTTTCAGTTACGGATGTCATCATTCTTTTTTCAACCTCTGGGCATTAAGCCCTCTGCCCCGCTTTGCTTCAGAACTAAAAATTAAAAATGATATCTTTTAGCATTTGATAGGGTCCTTGGGAAAGAGGGGGTGAGGTCGGGCCATTGCAAGGCCTCTGCATTTAGAGGACAAACTAACACAGCAATACGCAGGCCCAGAACCGGATTGGAATCCACGATCCCAGCCCTCGAAAGTCTGACACCCCGCGGAAAATAAATATTGGGGACACAACACTGATTTTCGTGACACCAGGTGTGGATATTGTGCTTCTGGAGATCATCCCATCGTAGTGCCCTGAATCCCGCCACCCGGCCAACAATACCAACATGGCGAAAGCGCAAACTTGTAAGCTGGGAACAACAGTGTCATTCAATCGAGGGTCGAGAATTGTAAGATGGTCACAGGCGTTAGGAGGTTTAAAAATGTATTGAGGAAATTCTTTATAAATATGGAAAATAAAGATAAGGCAGTCTCGGAAAATAGTTCGATCTGATGACGATAACTGATCGATCGCATACCAAATTTGTATGCTGACAAGTTGATGACTCAGATGTTCAGATTTACTTTTATCAAATGGAAAGCTGCTCGTCTTTGAATAAATTGGGACATCAGAAAAAAATATCCCATTGAGATTTCTAGATTTTATATTAAAACGTTTTGGGGCCGTAATAATCTAGTTTTGTGATTGAACGTCAATATAAAGAAAGATTAAAAATTAATGGTATAATAGAATTATGTTTGAAGATGGCTGTCTTCGGGGTTGTAGCAATTATCTCTGAGACATAGATAAACTTTTACCAGACTACCCAGAGCTACAAGCCAGAAGACATCCACTTCCGGACACCCCCGTGTGAACCTCAAATCCTACAGGATTATATTTTAACTTTTGGTAATTACGTTATTTCGATTCTAAACTTTCCACGCTCCAGTATATTTTACTGTAATAAAATATACGTCTACCAGTGCAGGAGCCAGAAACATTCATGTATAAGGAAACCAGAAAGTGATAAATATTCGACATTAAAATTTATGTTGTATCTTGAAGACCAAACAAAATATTTGTTTATAATCATGTGTGTATCTGATTATAAACAAAATGGTTTCTTAAATCTGATCAACAGCACAAACCAGAACATATTGAGACAAGGAATCACCACTAGGAAATGAGCACAGTGTCGGAAGAAGCCGGACCCAAATCCGTGATTACCAAAAGAATAAAAAAGGAGAATAATTTAAATTAATACTTACAACTGTTGTATACAGCACGGGACCTAATATTCGTGACATTTATACAGTGGGCCTGATTACTAACCAGAAGATCAATCCATTGTTCCCGTGGCAATAACATTTAGTAAAATTAATTTTTGAAGACTGATGTTTATTCCAGGCGATGCTTCGCGAGGTTACATTATTTCACACATTATCTTATATTTTATTTTGTTTTATTAATATTTTCTCTGCTTGGGTTAAATGCCATTGAATAAGACTATGACTGTAAAAAGAGTGGAAGATAATCGTAGCGGCGTATTTTAAGATATGTCGTGGCATTTGTCTCGATGTAGTGAGGAAAAACCACGATAAAACACACATCGGACTCCATGCGAAGAATCAAACCCGGGGCTTGAAACAGGAGTACTAATAGCTGCACCGCGGCGTTTGATTTCATGCCTTACGTTCTGCATTGCATTGGTAGCTCACGACATGAGTTCGGTTTCACACCATCATCCTAACTCCGTCTTAATGGAAGCAGCTGAAGAATCAAAGCCACGTGAATCCGTGTTTCAGACTGCGTAGGGCCTGTTCATGCAAGTGTGGATATTTGTAACACGCATTTGTTTGTTATTAGGTTAGTGACACGTGCTGTATGTTTGTTCTTTGCAACAGAATGAATATTTATTATCTATAGAGATTATTTGTGTTGAATTAAATAACAGGCTTATAATTTATGGTGCGCGGAGCAGCGGAGGCGTAGTTCCATGCATTTTTATCTCGGCACTAGAAAGAGGTGATTGGTCAGTGGCCGTGGACTCTCTCATCAGTGCAATATTGTAGTCGAACCCTTTCGTGGCATTAATTATGAAATTTGACAGTATTTGTTACACACATCTGTGAAAGATGCAGTCTTACGTTTTCCTATAACGCAGTTCACACTGTTAACATCGTCCATGTCTGCGGCCCACTGGCATAGTGTTATAAAATCACGCCATTGTAATTAATTACACGGATGCAAACATTTGTATGAAGTAAACGTTTTGTATATAAACGGGGCAATTACAATTATGTGATCCAGAAAATTTATCCACTTGTGTAATACGAGTCTACATAACGGCAACATAGTTCCTTCACGTAAACCCTGTAACGCCATGCTAGGTCAACAAGAACAAAAGCCTTTCCCCCCCCCCCCCCCCCCCGATCCTATTCAATTAGCACAGTGGATCAGAGGAGCTCTATCCTGGGTTTCAGAGGCAGAAGACTGAAGATTACTTCTCATCTTAGTAGTCTTAAACTAGTAGTTTCTATTTAGTCAAACAAGAATATAATACGACACGGTGTTTCCATACCATTAACACAAACTTTTATTATTGAAGTCGCCCTTGCTGCAATACCGACATATGCAGTTTGTCACGATGTGCTTCGACCATGTTGGTCATCTTCAGACAACTGACTGGACTGTCAGAATGACGTATTCAATTATGAGTTCTAACAGTGCGGCTTTAACTGTAGTAAATATAACAGCATAGAGTAAAATATATTAAAATAATTTAAATACACAAAACATTAGGACATGACTAAGTTAGTACAGCCAAAACCGTGTAGGAATATGGGTTTCATTATGTTCTATACGTACGTGTGCATAATGTTGTGGCAATGCAACGCTCCAGTTATGTATAAAAAATGTTCTTAATGCAGTAACGAAGATGTTCGTGCATAGATGCTTTAACATGATGAGAGGGGGGATACAAAGCCTCGAAGATGAGATAGCGGATTCCCATATGACGAAGAGCAGAAGATACAGTAGCTATTTGGTCTGGGAGCCTTGACATTTTTAAATTGGGTTTTCTGAGCTGCGTTAGAAGACACGGCAGACCCTCAGTATCCAAACGTAAAGGCCCACTTCTCATCACACTAGAAAATCACCATATTTATGAAACTATAGAAACAGGTCACCTGCTTCACCATGTCGATGCTGACACCTATAACCCAATATTCGAACTACTAATCTGACCACATGACGTTAGCACATTCTCTCCATCCTTGTAACTCCTCATTTCGCTCCATTTTGTTGTGGCGTCCGGTTTATAACTGAAGTAACCTCCGTCCAGGTAAGCAAGTTCCTCTAGCCGTCTTTGTAATTGAATACTTGTGCAATATGCGATTTGCTTACATTGTTAGTTCTGATTACACGCTATTGTAAACTCAGTTCTGCACTCCGCTTCATGTATATATCCTCATAACCCCCGTCCTTGTTGTTATCTCATTATACACATTTCTTACTTTTCGTGTTATTTTCATTCGTTAGGCGTATTCTAGGAATCCAATAATGTTTCGACCACGAGTGCTACCCCAGCTAACATCTCGAGTAATTAGCACATCCCGACATCCGTCTATAAGAAACTGTTATATATTCTTCTGCTCTTTATGCTGTTATATTTACTACAGTTAAAGCCGCACTGTTAGAATTCATAATTGAATACGTCATTCTGACAGTCCAGTCAGTTGTCTGAAGATGACCAACATGGTCGAAGCACATCGTGACAAACTGCATATGTCGGTATTGCAGCAAGGGCGACTTCAATAATAAAAGTTTGTGTTAATGGTATGTAAACACCGTGTCGTATTATATTGTCCATTTTGACTGAATATAAATTACTAGTTCGAATGAACCATTCAGTTAGTGCACACTGCGTGCGAGGAAGAGAATTACAGTTGAAATTGGTACTGAACAGAGCATGCACAGAGCATGTCAAAGTAACCACACTCTATCTTGAGCTCCTTCTGTAAATTGCTAAGATTAGAGAGGCTTCGATTCCCGGCAGGGATTTTTTTATACCGCCAAGTCCAGGTTGGGTCTTAGGCCCACTCAGCTTCCTTGCCAGTGGATATCGGGGCTTTTTCACCAGGAATAAAACAACCGGAATGTGAATCTCACCACTCATATTCATACGGTGCCGAGGTTAAAAATGCGTGGAGTTTTACTCCAACTTCCCCATACATCTTCATGGCGTAGTGTTTAAATAAATGGACAACCTTTATTCATGCCGTGTGTAAAATTCTATGGCGAAGGTTTCCTGAACAATCTGCAGCTATTCTACCGGTGTAGAAAAGACAGCTGCTTTTTAAGGCTCATTATTGTGTTCACGAGAGAACAAGGTTTTCACAGAAATTACTTCACTGCTATTCCATAAGTGAAGGATTCTGTGGGATACGGTACTGTGTAACTTTGAACAAGGCTATAGATAATTTGTCCTGATGGTTTGAACGGAAGGTTATGCCATTTCCCAAACGAGCGTTGGATAACACTAACAAGGGCAGGGCCCGTGAGAAGGCCAGGTCCTTCCCGTCCATTCCGGCAACTGAAATCTCTTCCTGCTTCCGAGGGCGAAGAAGCGTTCGCTTTGAAGCTCACTGATTTTCTGAACGCATTCTCAGCCTTTTATCTCTCACCTTCCTTTTGCTTAGGAGCCGAGTTAGCTCAGTCGGTGTAGTGACTGGCTACAGACTGGACGACCGGGGTTCTATCCCCGGCGTGGAGACAGAAGTTTTCCTGTAGCCTCTGCTTCCAGACCGGCTCTGGAGTACACCCAGCCTCCTATCCAATGGGTACTGGGGTACTTTCCCGGGGGTAAAGTTCGGCCGCGACGCGACTCTGACCACTCACACCCATCAAGTGCCCAGGTTAAGAGTGAGTATAAGCTACAATCTCTCTCCCCTCAAACGCCTACATGGCGTATAGTGGGACAGATTTACTTTTTACTTTTTTTTACTTTTACGTTTCTTTTACCGAAAATTTGGATATTTTGTCTGCAGAGCCAGGTTTTAACTCGTGACGTCACAAATCAAAAGCAGTATATTACGTTATGCATTTAAAACTCGTTATTTTAAAGTTAGTATTTGGTACGTTGTGGTATATGACACATCGTATACCTTTGCTCTTGTTGGGATGTCTGCTTCAGATCATTGGTTAGTAATAAATAGCGACCCTCGTGGACACCTGACTCGAAATTTACATACTGTGCGAAGTGTTTTGGTAGGTAGAATGGTACCACGTGGAATTTATTCTAGAGGAGCTTAAAATACGAAGCTTTCACTCACAATAGTCGTCCTGCGGGTCTACATTGATCCTTGTACCTTATAAATACATGTCTACAGCGTTATAATTGTGACTATGTGATCCCTCGTTGGGGCATGAAGGTTAAATGTTTCGGAGAGATTGCTTTATCGAGTGACCCAAGAAATGACATAATTTTGCTTTACGCTTTACTGCTCTCAGGCCAGCAGTGTTCATGGTTACTTGCATTGTTTCTGTTCAACAAAACGTATTCTAGCAAATGAAGTCACAGTGCCTGATCACGACTGTAAAACTTAAAGCTCTTGAACTTTTTAATGCTTTGATTGAACCCAGTGTATAAGCGAACTCATAATGTAAGTTTCTTTCCCTCGTGATGTAGGATTTAAGGTTATCACGGCGGTGAGGTACGAATTCTTCTTGGTTGTTGCGCCGTGTAGTCTGGTAGACGTTTACCGACGTTTCAGAGGTTCTTGTTCAAGGCAATAGTAAGCGTCTCTGAAACGTCTACAAGACTACACGCTGCATCATGCCGTAGGACATCCATCTTCATAATGATCGTCGTGAGAACCTGAAATCTCAAACAAAGAACCGCATTCTCAGGTGGTGTAAAGGCGCTTTTAACTACGTACGTTTAGACTGCGAGTATGTCGCCGAAATAAATTAATCACCGTTCTAGTCTTACGCATTCGGTGGGTTTTCTTGAGGCTACTAGCACAGAGCAGGCACGTGGAGCTATGAAAGGGTCACGCTCCTTGGATTAGTTGCATTACCTTCCTCCTCATTAGCGCTGTCTTCAGGCAGACGTAAACCAGCTTCCAACTGCTGCTGCAGTACTTCCCTCACGCGCCTCGGACCACGACTAGGAAATCAGGTAGTACTGTGCAATAATAATATGCCTAGAGAGTCCGAGTAAAACCACAAAAAGAATCAGTAAACACGGCCTTTTTCATTTTTAGTTGGAAACTGTGTCAATGTATTGAATTGTCTTGAGTCTATGACTGTTATTAGGTAACGGAAGGCCTGGCGTTGTCCAGAGCCCTTGTGTGACCTTACAGATCTGATGTTCCTCGTTGTGCCTGCCTGCTGTTTACTTTAGCTCAGTGCGACATTTGCAGAAATTATATTTCGGTCAAATGTTGGGCTGAGTCCTATAATCTTAAAATGAAGACAAGAGGATGGAATGATAAATATGGGCAAAAAGTTATCTAAACGTATGATTTTTGAATCAAAATGATTTATCTGTCGGATTTAGTCTAGAATGTTAAAAAATAGCTTTTAGTTCAATATGACAACCCGATTGTTTTAACATTCAAACAAAAACACCGTATTTCGTTGATTTCCACACGAAAACATTTATTCCAGAGGATTTATATAACTGGCTCTACCGGTAATCCTTGGCAAATACGGAGAGAGTGAAATGAAATCGTTTCCATACAGAATGGCGTATTCTCACCCTTTTAAGAATCATGTGACCGGGAAAAGATATAAATTTAGAGATGGGTCTATAATTTACGCTTTACTGCAGGCTACAAATATGTATTTGACATATAGAAATTAAATATGTTTCATGCATACTTTATAGAAATCTCATAAAGTGAAGGCATAATGAGAGGATCCTTTTGCGTCTTTCGTTTGCGAAATCATTTGATAAATGTGGACAAAATTTGGTATTGCTTGTCCACATTAAAATTGCATTCCTAACCACCACATATGGACCAAAATTGTATTCAAGAGAAAACTTAAGGTTTTTAACTTCACTGGATAATTTTATTAAAATGTGATGAACATTGTTGTAGAAGAAACTTGCAGACTCATTATACGTTATCTTCCTGTACTTCGTGCAAGGAACGTATTCAGGTGGAGCTACATTCTTCGTGCGCGAGCTGTGACTGCTAGCTGCAATTTGCTCCAGTAATGAGCACCAAACTCTTCCTTGTGACCGTGGCAAGGTATTTGCAATGTCACAGATGTTAGCTGCCCAGCAGAGCGGAACGTAAATGCGAGTCGAAAATTTTGCGAATCAAGGCCTCCTCGCTCTTATATAAATTTCAGCCAAACAAATCGTGAACTGCGGTCCACGCTTGCTTACCGCCCAGCTCGCAAAAAAGAAAAAGAAATCAGATCTAATCTACTATTCGTTTATTCACTATTTTATGTGAAGCCCAAACCGATTTTCAACGCACTATATTACCAAGTGGCTTAAATTAACGCGTTTCGTTTTTTCATGACGTATGCGTCCTTTCGCCCTCTCGTCTGCTCTCTACAAAAGTAAAGATTAAAATATAAGAAACTACAATTTTGCCCGTAGTTTTATATGGGTTTGAAACTTGGTCTCTGACACTAAGGGAGGAACATAGACTGAGGTGTAAGATTTGAGGTTTTTACAGCGGTGATTATGAAGATTTCTGTCTTCTGGGTTGTTGCGCCGTGTAGTCTGGTCGATGTTAACAAACGTCTCAGAGGTCATACTGCCTCCATCATCAGGGCGATGAGTATGAAGGTTTCTGTCTTCTGGGTTGTTGCGCTGTGTAGTCTGGTC
>NW_019059818.1:444266-478868 GCF_000696155.1 Zootermopsis nevadensis
GGAGGCAGTATGACCTCTGAAACGTTGGTTAACATCGACCAGACTACACAGCGCAACAACCCAGAAGACAGAAATCTTCATAGACTGAGGTGTTTGAGAACAGGATGCTGAGGATTATATTGGACCTAAGAGAGATAAATTACCAGGAGGCTGGAGAAACTTGCATAATGAGGAACTTCGTAGGTTGTACTTACCACCAAATGTAATTAGACAGATTAAGTCAAGGAGGATGAGATTGTCAGGGCATGTAGCTCGCATTGGAGAGAAGAGGTTTTGGTGGGCAAACCAGCATCAAGACCATTGAGACATGCAACTCACAAGGGATCCGCCCCAAGCCTTCGTATACTTTTCTTTTCCTTCACTTCATAGAACCTCCTCTGGAAGAGAAAGTTGATTATGGTTTGGTTAAGATAATGAATAACTAAGGATTTCCCTGTGAAGACAGAAGACGAATCTCGCTGTTTTCAGGCTTACCGTCAGTTTATGAGATGCGTCTCTCTTGGTATGCGCGTTGTGCCAGGGAGATGCCTTGAATCTATGTTACCCGCAAAACACGCGCCCTTTGGGCCCTGTGATTTTGTGTTCAAACAACACACTTAAGGCAATGCCTATTTGCTTGTGTTCATGATGAATCTGCCTAAATTCTTAGGTTGTGAATTGTGGTATTTAGGTTGTGACGGTGTTTAGTGTTATAAGGTGGGTTACCGACTTTTGAAAGACGTGTCGCCTACATCTTCGGGGGGAAAGAGGTGATACATTACATCGCGAAAACATTAGTGAGCACCTACAAGACCAAAACCCACAATTTTATCGCCATGAAAGCCTCAGATATCGATTCTGAAGTTTGACGAAGCTGTTCCTAATGCAGAGATGGTATAACGCCGAATAAGATGAGAGTCTGATCAAGAAAAGTGAAGGGGTAAAGACATGGAAATAGGATGTCGTGTCCTGTTTCCAGGATCTATGTTCGAATTCGCCCGAAGCCACAGAAAACTTTAGTTGGGTAGGCAGTAACCCGGCAGAAATTTGAAACTCATAAGGAAACGCAAGTAAGGTATGTTCTTACAGATAGCAGATTAGCAGTGAACGTGTAATGTCGAGATTATGACCACACGCACATTTATATAGCATATCACTTCCATAAATCTCATACAATTTACTTTGCGGAAAGGCAACACTAAAAATTACCGGCCGAATTTCCTGGAGGTCATTAAAACGCTGCGTTGTAGTATGTATTGATTGCGTACAGAAGTTTCGTAGGAAAAAAACCAGTACTTCATAAAGATGGTCAACATTCGTTTCGGAATTTTAACGGTTATTTATGGATATGCGAATACAAATGTTCTAGATGCAGTATATGGTTGCTTTTTATGTCAAAGGTTTGTAAGTGCAGTAAGTGAATTTCAAAACTTCATTCTCACACTTGTCAGAGCCGGTTTGGTATCTGATGCAGTAACAGCGCTTTTAAATGTTTCATTTGGCGACAAATATAATACGAAGTAACGAGTAATTGCTTGTCAAAACAATCCAATAAGTACCCTGAATATCTTCTCAAAATGATGAAAGAGTTTCATCAAACTAAAATTATATTAAATGAGAAAGTTGAAGGGAAAGTCTCTTGCTATTAGAAAACATGTTTTACAGTTTCACAATAAAGAGTGCGCTATGTGAATTTCGTTGTTTTTAATAACAGAAAGAGAGAAGGATATTTCCTTGTACCGAGACCACATAGTATCTTCATTGTACTACATGGGTCGACGTACAAACTATCTTAGTACGTGTTAGCTACTTTCCTAACTCTCTGTCAGTAAAACCCAAAAGGCCAAACTTCTAACACAATTCTGAACCAGTTACTCAGAAACTTATTTACCTATTATCTGATTGGTACCCCATCTCATTCTTGGTCTTCTAAGTGGCTGGTTTCTAGGAGTCTCCCACAGAAATTCTGCATACACTCTTTACACCCCACAACACAGCTACATCATAATCTTCCGCATTTATCAATAATTTAATAATAAGCTTATCAGGTGGCCTGTATAAATCACGAAGTTCCTCCTTGGTTTCACGCCTGTTCAATCCGTTTTAATTCCAGATATATCATTGAGCACTTTGTTTTCGAATGTATGTAATTTTTCCCCTCAAAATAAAACATTGTGCAATAAGTCATACAGATATACAAAATAGTCCCCATAAGGATTGTGACAAAGGAGGACGTAACATGAACTCTGTCCTTGACGTGGTGTGACGGCGTGGGTGACCAGGGTGACAGTGGCGAGGCAGAATCCGTGATGGGGCAATGAGTGTCGATGAAGATGCGCTACGTATAGAGTATGGGACTCGATTACATTCAGACAGGACGTGTGTCGCAAAACCCGTGGAAGACACATCGAGAACCTATGGCCCATGCATTTGTTAATAATTTCTGCAGTATTGTTCCCGTTTATAAATTAACATTATCGGTATGTACCAACACCAGTTGCGAGGCAGTCCGTTTGTCCAGTTCCAACAGTGATGGTCATTTCATTTCGGTGTCGGCAGGTCAAGAAACATGGACCCTTCGTGACCCCAGGTGACCTCAGCGGGCTGGAGAATGCGGGTTGTAGCGAGAGGATACGTGTTTGTAGGACGATGTGTCTTCATTTGCTCTGGCTGCTGATTACGACTTGCAGAAACGAAACCAGGTTAATTCAGACTTTCCGAGGAAGCGACAGGTAACGGAGGTACCCGTATGAAATCAGCCAGCCGTACTACCGCGTTAGCATCTCGCCTCTCGTGTTCCTGCTTTTAAAATGTCCGGCGAGAGTCAGGAGTATGTCTACACATATTATTCAGGTTCGTCCTTTGAGAATTTGCATATGCTACTGTTTTTAATGCCCCTTCATTACAGATATATATTTGTTCTTTCAAACATGACACTACAGATGCATCTGCACAGAGTCGTGAATAATTTTTTCTTGCATGTAATAAAATATTTACAGTAAGAAATAATGTTTCGAATATAAATTTTATGTCTTAATGAGATGTACATTATGTTACTGTTATGTCCGTAATAAAGTCGATGAGAAATCATAAAATCAGTGGTTGTATTTGACCGATAATAACCAAAATAGCATTCTCCTGCCAAGCTGTACATCTTCATTGCCGAATGTAATGAAAATCAGATCAGAAACTTCGAAAACAAAACATTCAAACGCACTGAAACGATCTTGCGAGATTTCAAGTTCTCGCAGAGGTGAAGGTATCGAAGTTGTAGTGGGTTGTTACACCATGTGAACCTGTAGGTAAACATCAACGTTTCGTAGGAAAATACTGCCTTCACCTTCAGCCCTGAAGAATGAGGCAGTACTTTTATAAGAAACGTTAGTATCCACCTACAACCCAGGTGACCAACGTTAACGCGATCTTGCCTCGCGCAGATTAGCAGTGAACGTGTAATGTCGAGATTATGACCACACGCACATTTATGTAGCATATCACTTCCATAAATCTCATACAATTTACTTTGCGGAAAGGCAACACTAAAAATTACCGGCCGAATTTCCTGGAGGTCATTAAAACGCTGCGTTGTAGTGGTTAAGATTTCTGTTTTTTATTAGGGAGCTCCCAGGTTCAAATCCCAAATCGGCCCTAAGACTGGTTATACTGACTGAAACGTTTCGCTGTATCGCTATATTCCTGAGTTTTTCTAAGTAAATGCTGGGATAATACTGTAAAATATACCACAACTTCTTCGCCTGATTTGCAACTTGGCATACACATTCATCCAGACGTTCGGCTGTTATGTAAACTATACCTTCAGCTTTGCATGGAAAGCAGCTCGAATTTTATCAGATATTTTATATGTATTGATTGCGTACATGGAAAAAAACACGTATTTCATAAAGATGGCCAACATTCGTTTCAGAATTTTAACGGTTATTAATGGATATGCGAATAAAAATGTTCTAGATGCAGTATATAGTTGCTTTTTATGCCAAAGGTTTGTAAGTGCAGTAAGCGAATTTCAAAACTTCATTCTCACACTTGTCAGAGCCGGTTTGGTATCTGATGCAGTAACAGCGCTTTTAAATGTTTCATTTGGCGACAAATATAATACGAAGTAACGAGTAATTGCTTGTCAAAACAATCCAATAAGTACCCTGAATATCTTCTCAAAATGATGAAAGAGTTTCATCAAACTAAAATTATATTAAATGAGAAAGTTGAAGGGAAAGTCTCTTGCTATTAGAAAACATGTTTTACAGTTTCACAATAAAGAGTGCGCTATGTGAATTTCGTTGTTTTTAATAACAGAAAGAGAGAAGGATATTTCCTTGTACCGAGACCACATAGTATCTTCATTGTACTACATGGGTCGACGTACAAACTATCTTAGTACGTGTTAGCTACTTTCCTAACTCTCTGTCAGTAAAACCCAAAAGGCCAAACTTCTAACACAATTCTGAACCAGTTACTCAGAAACTTATTTACCTATTATCTGATTGGTACCCCATCTCATTCTTGGTCTTCTAAGTGGCTGGTTTCTAGGAGTCTCCCACAGAAATTCTGCATACACTCTTTACACCCCACAACACAGCTACATCATAATCTTCCGCATTTATCAATAATTTAATAATAAGCTTATCAGGTGGCCTGTATAAATCACGAAGTTCCTCCTTGGTTTCACGCCTGTTCAATCCGTTTTAATTCCAGATATATCATTGAGCACTTTGTTTTCGAATGTATGTAATTTTTCCCCTCAAAATAAAACATTGTGCAATAAGTCATACAGATATACAAAATAGTCCCCATAAGGATTGTGACAAAGGAGGACGTAACATGAACTCTGTCCTTGACGTGGTGTGACGGCGTGGGTGACCAGGGTGACAGTGGCGAGGCAGAATCCGTGATGGGGCAATGAGTGTCGATGAAGATGCGCTACGTATAGAGTATGGGACTCGATTACATTCAGACAGGACGTGTGTCGCAAAACCCGTGGAAGACACATCGAGAACCTATGGCCCATGCATTTGTTAATAATTTCTGCAGTATTGTTCCCGTTTATAAATTAACATTATCGGTATGTACCAACACCAGTTGCGAGGCAGTCCGTTTGTCCAGTTCCAACAGTGATGGTCATTTCATTTCGGTGTCGGCAGGTCAAGAAACATGGACCCTTCGTGACCCCAGGTGACCTCAGCGGGCTGGAGAATGCGGGTTGTAGCGAGAGGATACGTGTTTGTAGGACGATGTGTCTTCATTTGCTCTGGCTGCTGATTACGACTTGCAGAAACGAAACCAGGTTAATTCAGACTTTCCGAGGAAGCGACAGGTAACGGAGGTACCCGTATGAAATCAGCCAGCCGTACTACCGCGTTAGCATCTCGCCTCTCGTGTTCCTGCTTTTAAAATGTCCGGCGAGAGTCAGGAGTATGTCTACACATATTATTCAGGTTCGTCCTTTGAGAATTTGCATATGCTACTGTTTTTAATGCCCCTTCATTACAGATATATATTTGTTCTTTCAAACATGACACTACAGATGCATCTGCACAGAGTCGTGAATAATTTTTTCTTGCATGTAATAAAATATTTACAGTAAGAAATAATGTTTCGAATATAAATTTTATGTCTTAATGAGATGTACATTATGTTACTGTTATGTCCGTAATAAAGTCGATGAGAAATCATAAAATCAGTGGTTGTATTTGACCGATAATAACCAAAATAGCATTCTCCTGCCAAGCTGTACATCTTCATTGCCGAATGTAATGAAAATCAGATCAGAAACTTCGAAAACAAAACATTCAAACGCACTGAAACGATCTTGCGAGATTTCAAGTTCTCGCAGAGGTGAAGGTATCGAAGTTGTAGTGGGTTGTTACACCATGTGAACCTGTAGGTAAACATCAACGTTTCGTAGGAAAATACTGCCTTCACCTTCAGCCCTGAAGAATGAGGCAGTACTTTTATAAGAAACGTTAGTATCCACCTACAACCCAGGTGACCAACGTTAACGCGATCTTGCCTCGCACACAAGAGTGGAAATATTTTCTCCGTTTAGAAGTGTGACATTTTTCATATGTACAGCATTGACACATTTACCTGCTCACCATTCATGATCATCTTCCCGTAACATTATGTACTTGAAGGAGCGTAATAAGTAACCTAGTCAACATTCGCTACCATATTCATATTTAATCGGACACTATACATCCTATTAGTTGAAATAGTAATAAAATGGCTTCGTGAATTTTATCATTGTCTTTCCATATCTTCTGGCGCTATATATTCTCTGTAGTTATGATGGTCTCATTAACGAACCTAACAATCAATCATGCAGGCATAGTGACGCCAAAATAAGGAAAGTAGCTCATTGTTAAGGACTGGTGCCACCATTGTACCAACATGATGGCTGGCTTCCTCAGTAAGAAGGTCCGTAGTAGTTCCTCTCCATTATACTGCATATTTTTGTTCCACTTACAAACTGAACCTTTCTAATTTCATACACATTTGAGATCATCCACTAATGTATGACGATTGTCTGCCGTTAACTTTAAAATGAAGCATACAATAACACTTCCTGTGTGAACTGCCTTACAATAGCTACGCCATTTCACGGCGACGTAGTATTAGATTGCATGGAAAAGGCGTTCCTCCTCGATCGATCCTCTGGTGCTTAAAGGCGCAGGCCTGCAGACGTCCGAAAGAACAGCTCGGACTTCGATGTAGGTTAACTCCATTCTGTTTGTTTACTCATAAGGACTTTACGATTAAATAACAATAACATCTGAAGGCGCTTGTTATTATTCAGTTCGGCAACTGTTACGATCTCGTCTAATTTCCAGTACAATGAAACTCAGGGTAGACAATTTTGTCACATACGTTTAATGGGTGTGAAACGTGGGCTCATACGTTGAGGGAAGATTATAAGTGTCGATGTTGGCATTCTGAGTAGTAACACTGTGTAGACTTGTACAAAGATAGCAACAATTCGGAAAAAAGCACACTGTTTCATGAGCAGTAACACTGTGTGGACTTGTACAAAGATAGTAACAATTCGGAAAAAAGCACACTGTTTCCATCTTCAGGATTTCATTGTTTCCTTGAAATGTCGGTATCTACCTACGAGTCTACACAGTATCACAACCCAAAAGAACAGCATCGTCTCCCTCACCGCGATGAAAATGTCAAATATCATCTCTTGGAACATGGTTACTTGAAAGACCGAAAATGAGATGGTTGAACAACATTAAGATGGACCTTAAAAATAATACATTCTCAGGATGGGAGGTGGATGAACTGGCTGTGAAAAGTGTACAGTGACGGAATTTTGATGGTATCGTGTTTGTAACTTTGGGGTTCTGATACCAGAGTGTTAGATTATGTTCTGAACATTCTCCTCCAGAAGGTCTCTGGTTCGCTCTGCAGGTTTTTCGTATCTCACATGCTTTCTTAGGGTATCTTTAATTTCTCTTCATGTAGGTCCTGTATACGCCGAACTATTTGGACTGTGGACCTTCTTTAGGCCTAGTAACTTTTTAAGTTGTCGCATCGGAAAGAATTCTGAATGTTTGTTTCCTTAATATATGAGTTCTAATCTTGTAATCATTCTTAGATATATATTTTTTAGGAATAAATTTGGCTTAGATTCTCAATTATGGATATACAGAACTGACACAGAAATGTAAATTGGCCGTTTCTCTGGCATGTCTACTTCGTTTCTGACGGGAAGTCAGCAGTACTAAATGGCCTATAATTAGCGTCATTTCATTGTTTCGCAAACTTACTTATGTGGTGCATAGTCAAATTTATCTGCTGATTAACAAACAGTACATATAGGCCATATCTGAAGTACAAGTGGAGAAATGTCTCTCAGTTTATAATACTCGTATTCTGCAAACGCGTCCTTCACAGTTTAGTGACCCTTATTGATTTTGGCGTGTGTCTATTGTAAATACAAATCTACTGCTGACTGATATTAAACTGCATATAAGACAAAATGCTATTGTTGACGCAGACAACAAGGCTGGGACGGTGCAGTCTGTGCAAGAATACATTGTTTCTATATACGTTCTTGGTGATCTGTATGTTCCTAGCCGACATAAAAATATACCATAACATACATATACGACGCAAGCTTTACCATGTGTGTGTCGTCCATATAAGCATAGTTATATATTACAGGCGATATAAAAACATAAGCGTATGTTTCCAACATAATATTTATTCATGAACTTATTTTTTTAGAAAAAGAAACCGGGGCGAATTGCAGACAAGTTCACTTACTTTTTTTTATTATCTTTACTGTTATCACTAAAATGTACGAATATATGTTTAAAATGGTTTTATTCTCTACTGATTTATTTAACGGAAACATTTTTGAGAGATTGGAATCGCTTTGACTTTGTTTCTGTACATATTAGAGACTAATAAATAAATATAATGCGTAGAATAAGATACGTATATGTTGAAATGCCTCTTCATTTCTTAATTTTTAAAAGAGTTTTTATACAAGATTACGCTAACTTTGATTTCTAACTTTACAAGTAATGTTTTAATATCGTCTTTAAGTACTGTAAATTAATAACGACGTAGAACTGGATCCACCGATTATGGCCGCTGACCTTGTAGGGAGTGCCCAGTATGTGGACCACTCAATGAAGGAAGGAAGGAGTTTTCGTCGGTCAGTACAGTCTGTGTCAGTGCAGCAGTGTGGAAGCCTGATAATTGTTGTCTTGGGATTGTGCTGTGTTAACAACATGCCACCTGTTTGTTGCAAACTCCTTTCTGGTCATTGATAACGCCTCGTATCACAACACTCAGACAAACCACCGACGTCTTAACCAAAGAAGGACGAAATGAAAGTCTGTCTATTGGAAAGAAACATTCCATTTAGTGACAACGTGTTGAAAGCTCAACTGTACGATTTAATCATATTAAATAAGTCAAAGCACAAATATTATGTGAATGATCAGATTCTAGTAGACAAAGAACGTACTGTGCTAAGACTTCCGCCGTACTATCCAGATTTAAACCCCATTGAACTTATTTGGGTAGATGTAAAACAATGGGTTGCAAGCAAGAACACAACATTTAAAATTGAGGACGTCGAGTATCTGTGTCGCCAGAGATTCGAAGAAATTGGGCAAGAGGAATGGGATAGTTTATGTCAACATGTGCAAAAACCAGAACAAATTTATTACGAGCAAGAAGGCATAATCTAAGATGCTATTAAACGTATTATTATTGAAGATAATGGAGTGAATAGCAGCAGCGGTAGTGATGAATAGAGTGATATGTCAGAAAGCGATGGTCTGTGAGGAGTGGAAGAATTGAAAGAGGACCTAAGAGTTGTGAAGAAGATAAAATTATCTAATACTCTGCAGTGTTGATTTTCTAGTGATGTGTAGTGTTGTGAAATCGACTTTTCTGTGTTACATACCGTGGTGATATTTTATTTGGAGTTTACTGTACGCTGCCTGCTGCCATCCCTTCCAGCAAACTTCTGGTAAGTGACTCGCTCCGAGGTTCCAATTCACAATGTTCAGCGGCCAAAAAGCTCTAGAACGCAGTATGCATTGTCGTAAGTTAGCTCCGTGGTAGCGTAGTGGATACGTTCGCCGGTGGTCATGGGATTGCGTACTTGTCGAGTAAAATTGTTTCATGCAGCCCCCATGTTGCTATTTTACACTTTGCAAAGAATTGCTGTACCATATACCATTTAATCCCCCGGACTATGAAGCGTCGAATGATATTACAATTAACGATTAATGAACTAGAAAGAACGTTGAAGGAAAGCGGTCGTCACTTCATGAATGGGTGGCACTACTACCCGGTATTTGCCTGCAGGGACCAAATGAAAACCTCGAAATGCCTTCGTTATGGTAGCCAGTCTCTAGGCCAAAATTTGAACCCGGAACCTTCAGACATGCCAACCACTCGACAGCAATGTTAAGTGGTATTATGGCAGTCAAGACCCCATTATTAACATCTAGCTGCTTTTCCAAAACTAGCACAGACGTCGCGAATGTAGAACAAACTTCATTCAAATTCGTAAATACCGTGTCATTATTAATACCGACATGACGGCCATGAAAATTGAAATATGATAGAAGAAACTCTTTCGCTGTATCACGGAAAGTTGTTAGGTTAGGTTTCAGAATGGAAATATCGAGAGCATTCGATGTGTAATTCACTGAGCCATGAGGTGTCATTTCTTAAGGCGACAGTTATTTGCTTACAGGTATGTTACTTTACGACACACAAAGTGCTTCGACTCTGTTTCAAATTCACGGAATTATTAAACACTAATCACTTTCTCTTCCGCGACAACAGAAACTTTCTCGACAAAAGTCGTCATTGTCTATATTGCTATCTATTCTATGAAAAGAGACTCGTGGTAATCTTGAATTGTTTCGATTATGGAGTGTAGTTATGCAATTGTACGGCTCTAGAGAACTGACTTTTTTTTAGAAGAGATCTTGAGAAGAAACCATTTTGGAGATATAGAAGTAGATGGACGATAATAATAAAATAAACCGTGAAGAATTAATTATTTTAAGATGTAGAGTGAAGGCAGTTGACCCAAGATATGGTCCAACAGTGAGAGTTTGTTATTACGGGAATTAATTGACCAACATACATTATGTATTTATAATTATGTTAATGATAATAATAATAATAACAACAATAATGCACCAACTCTTTTATCTGCGTCAAAAACAAGACCAAAGAAAGTAAACAGAATTATCAAAATATTTTAGATTGATAAACTGCCTTTTTAATGCCATTAAAAATATATCTTGTAGATGCAACTTTCATTGCACGAAGTGGCTGTGAAGAAAAGCGTCCTTGTGCCTGTCGGGAATCGACGCGTGGTCGTCCAACCTGTCACTACTCAGCCTGAGCTAACCCCAATTCCTAACAGTAATAACAGCATTAGTATGACGAAAAGAAAGAATACAAGCAGAAATAGTTCTGCTCGTCTGTAAATGATGTTCCGGGAACTCATCCGTGCAGTCTTCAGTCTGGCAGAACGCAGTTATTTCCACGCGGGCAGGGTAACACCTCGCTAAAGCCCAGTTCACACAGAGAACGCGGTGTTACATCCACTGTGACTCCAGCGCCTCCCACGATATGGTCTATGATTTATAAAACCAATTTTCTTGTCTAGACCCAGGAAACACTGTAATTTCGTGACTTATTATTTCGAATAATGGAGATAGATGAAGGGACATAAAGCAGTGTCAAAGCATAACAACTGTCATATAAAACAGTAATTTTAATAGGAGCACGTAGCTTCTATGTCAACAGTAACCAGTCCGGCACTGACGGACGTCAGGAAATAACAGATCACGAAGATTCCTTTTCGAATCTCTACCGTGTAACTGGATTTCATGACAGGTTTTTCGTGGTTTTACGGAGTTTATTCGGGAGAATACAAGGTACATTATCTGCTTGGAAGTAGACTTCAGCTTTCTCATCGTTACAAATTCTTACCGTCTTATGATTTGTGATTGACTTCTCATACCATCTGACACTGCATTTTGCATATGTATTGTATCTGAAACGTCAATCAGTCTTCCCAATATCGGCCTCGAGCTAGCCACTAATTATTAATCTCAAATTTAAGGCTAAAATCAACTGTTATGAAATAAACATTTCAAAAGGAGGGCAAGATGAGTGAAAAGAAAAATAAAAACTTAATACAAGAAGGGTGAAAGAAAGAAAGGCGATTGAAAATGTGTATTCTTTGGGTTACACTGTAATTGTTAAGGTGTTGCTTACGCCATATCATGGGCGATGATACCAGTGCAACTAACTGTAACAGTGTAATACAAGGTCACTGTTGTAACAATGCATTGAAAGGCGCGACACATCGTAGGGTGTTCCTCGCTAACGATAAAATGTAAATAACACCAAAATATACGACAACACAGACTGATAGTCTCATTAGACGTGAGTAGACCTACTGACAGCGAAGTCAGTAAAACCTGGACACGCAGGATTCAAATCTGGATTGACGCTTCGGGATTTCTCCCTGGGGCCCACGAAACTTCCTATCCAGTAGGTACTGGTTAGCTCTTCACTAGGAGTCAAGTGGTCGGAGTCCTGAGGTCTATTCTCGTCACGTCCGGGTCTTCCTCTGTCTCCGGATATGGCGTTGCCCGCTTACAAACCGAGGGACCTTGAGCCCCGAGTCATACGGTGGAAATACCGTGCAATTCAAGGATGACATACTTACAAACTACTTCCAAATGCGTTCTTTCTCATTCTGAACCGTCATTGCATATACAGATATATAGCTAACTGGACTAATAAAAAGTAGAAATAGCACATCATCTGTTGACAAAGGCAATCAACAGAGAACCCTTCATATGTTACAAATATTGTTTCTGTTATTAACCTCATCGAACGTCATTGTTGAGTGGTTAGTACTTCTGCTTTGTATTCTGGTCCCGCGTTTAAATCTCGATCCGGAGACTACCCATCCTCGCTGTGGTTCTTCGTGTTCTTTCCTGGATGCATCCAGGTAAATACCAGGATAGTGCCTTAAATTAGGCCACGACCACTTCCACATCCATTCCAATTAATTATTCACTAATTATTTTACAGTATCTATTCGACGGTATATAATCTGAGCTACTCAGAGCAACGTTAAATAAATAACAAATAAGTAAATAAGTTATTAATCTCCTTATATGCCTGAGGGTAAAATGGTATCTTTTCTTAAAGTTTTCGGCCAAACTATGTTGTCTGTGTGTGTATACGGTGCGGACTTTAAGGTCTTTAGAAACCTCGGGGTTTGGTTTTGCACAGCAGAGCAGTACAGCTCTGAAAGGACTGTAAAAGCTGCCAGTTCTCCGATGCATTTACAAGTGGCTCTGCAGATGTCCTCGGTGAGATTCAGTACATGCCTGGACACGTAAAATTTGTTGTCGAACACGCTGATAAACGCCGGGGGTATTGCGGAATTACAACCCGCGACCCTAGCTGTCGTGTGGTCTTACACGTCCGGGATCGATTAATGTTGTATGTCATAATAAAAGCACACGCGGTGATTACTAGGGAGAAAGTGGTCTTGCTGTATTGTCCATCAGGATACACCGCAACATTCACATACCAGATTTGATCAGAACCGTACCAAGTTCAGTAAATTGGCCTCTCTCTCTCTGTAGGGGGAGCTGGGCACAGCGGCTGGAGAAAGTAGATTAGTGATGGACAAATGCTACGTAAGATTATTATCCATTCGTGAGCATCTTTAGCGATGGCCATGTTCAGAGTCACGAGACGTTGCCGATGATTTGGATCCGAATCGAAGGACTTTGTGCAAAAAGGATGTAGCGCAATTTGTATAAAGCTACTGGATATGATGTAGGATTTGAGATTATCACGGCGATGTAAGTATAAATAGCGTTCTGATTGGTTATTATACCATCTAGTGTACTGGTATACTAACGTTTCGGTGGCGATTGCAAAAACAAGATCGAATTGCTTCCAAGACAACGTGTTGAGAGTATTATATGAAGTCCAAGAATCGAACACGTGCCTCCAGTTGTGATCTTGGCTAAAAGCAGATGAAAGGGTCAGATTAACGAATATCTCGAAACCCTAGCAGCATGCCAAGGACTTGGAAGCAGGTTGTCGTGGCCTGCTTGAAGACGTCCAGACATATCCCTGGAGTTACTAATATGCAGTCAGGATTTTCGCCCTGGTGACTAGCTAAGTTTAATGACTGAACAGATTATTCTGTTTAATATCTGACGATAACGAATTATGGACTGAGAAGGAAGCAATTGTGGCCTTTTTGTAATGCAGGATTACAGAATGCACATGAACTGAATTAGAAAAGCTATGATAGCCGATGTTCGGCTGGAGGTTAAAGATCATGTAGTCCTTGGCACGATCTGAGACTTGCTTAAAAGTGTGACCATCCAATTACGAAGAAAACGTCACACGTGTTGACCGCGATCTGCTGACAACGGTTGCAAAAGCAAAGACAGTAATATCTCTGTGCCTAAGTGAAGCCCAACGAATTCCAGACCTCGGTACTAGCAGGATGTCAGAGGACATCTTCTGGCTTCGATTACCTGATTCCAGAGGAAAACAAACACCTTCTGACACTAAATTCAGCAATGGAGGGAACACCGTTGTTCTGAATGTCATTTCATCGGTGAATACCAAGTCGTAACGAGGGGGGCCAACATTGCAACCATGAAGTGCACTGAAACATACAAATCGTGTGAGGAAGCAAACAGAAAAAAATGAGTCTGTCACTTCTGGCCTTACCAATGAAAAGTCCGTTCACCAAGCCAATCTAGGGCACAGCTTCTAATTGCAGAATCATGTTGAGTCCCGATGAGGCATGCAACCTGCAGCGCTCTCTTATTTACGGTAAACAACTACACAGTATATCTTTATCGATAGTCGACTCTCGAGGGGCACACCCACACCTTTCGCCAAGAGGTTGAAAGGCAATTATTGGTATAGTACATGTTCTATGAAAATCCTTAAGGGAGAAATAGATCCGTAATTCTTGTAGAATTACTTGTCCTTTAATTGAAAAGGGATCGGTCTTTTGAACTTCGCCCACCCGGAACTCCTCTCACTGACCTCTTGCAGACAAGCTTCAGTTCGGCCTCTTCAGTCCTTCCTAACGGTAGCGTTATAATTTCAGAACAAATTCATCCGTGCGAAAGAAAATGGAAGTTCGCCCAACAACATCGTGAGATTGTAGCAGTTTTTCAAGGAAACACGTCATGCTAATTAGCTAACTCTATTGTATAGGGCTTTCTTCGAACAGCTTATATGTACAGTTATTCAACACATAAAGACGTTACTCGTTTTTATAAACGAACCCGAACGTCCATCACCGTGTTCTCATACGCCAGACATTAGGCCCTTTCTCGTTGTAACTGAATTCATTTCATATCTATGCATTCTGTTTATGTAAGAACCATTTTAATATTATCCTTCCGGCTACCAGCAAGTCTCCAAAGCGTTTAATTTCTTTGAGGTTTTCCAACCACAATTATGCATTTATACCTGTAAAGTTTAAAGTGATGTTAGAACAAATTTACGTAGCTAAATTTCTAGAGCCTCTTTTATTACAGTGGTGTGTAACTCGTGAAAGTGATTAGCATCTCCGAAAAATTTGTTATGTTATTAATGACTGTGGGAAATTATAACGTATGAAGTCTCAGTGGCCTCCGGCGCGTTTAATTCAGGTGCTCAGTGCTGAGAATGAAAAATGAAACACTAATACAGATAAACAATCTTGCTTTCTCGTTGGCTGCTCCTGTACCGTAAAATAGAGTTGATTTCCTGCCTCGCCTTTGAGAATACCAATCGAAGAGCGTTACTTTCGCTAGCTGCCCTACCACAGTCGACTCACACTCGAACCTTTGCCCTGGTTTTCATATCACAGAACGTCACATTCCTCGGTGAGAGGAGGAGTCACAAAGCCGGAAGTTTAGTCCCGTCGGCAGAAGATAATGAGGCGTAGGTGGGAGGGTGTGGTGATATAGACTGGATTCAGCTGGCTAGGGAGCAGGGATTAATTCTCTTTCCCCCTTTTATTTTACTGTCAGGCGAATTCTTACGATCGACTCAATATCAATCTCTTTTCCGTATCTTAACTCTGTTATAAACGTACTTAACTATGTCAATAACACTAATATTTACAAATTAATAACACTAATTTAACTTGAGAAAATTATTGTAAGCAGAATTATGAAGTGAAGTTTGTCTGAGCTGTACATCAAAATATCTAGCTATTTACTACAAAACAACAGTGCAGTATAAACTCTGAAAATAGTTTTCTGTTTCAGAATTATGATTCATATTTTAATATCTATTCCAAAAGGAAAATAAAGTTTCATATCAAGAGTTGTTGTAGACAAGTTGAATCTAAGAGTCACAGACTTTACGAAATGTTGCACGGGGTAGTCGTATTATACCGCAGTAGGTGTTGGGGAAACGTGGTGGACTGAATTCGTGTCCCTCATGAAAAAGAGGTCGGTGGCGGGTTCTTTTAAACACGGTAATGAACCTTCAGGTCCCATACAACGCGGGGAATTTCTTGACTAGCTGAGTGACTGTTAGCTTCTCAAGAACTGTGTTCATAGGTTTAGAGAATGAGGAAGCAAGAGTAGAATGGAGAACATTTTATTATGAGGAGATACATAGCTTGTACTCTTATTTGGGTGATAAAAAGACGATGAGATTGACAAGTCGTGTAGTACGCATGTGAGCGATGAGAGCACAGGCCTACAACAATTTAGTTGGAAACGCGAACAGACAACCTGTAAGAGATGGGCGTAAATGGGAAGTATTTGAAAAAAAGTAGGTTGCGAGGGTGTTGACTGATTTAATTTGCTAAAGGGAGGATCTAATGGCTTTTTTCCTTTGTACAGAATAATGACCCTACGGGTTTCATCAAAGACGAATTTCTTGACTACCAATCACTAACTCTCCAAGGAGTGTGGTTCGTAGAGTTAGTTAATTCATGTATCATTGAATTGTATCAAGAACATCACATAAGTATGTCACGCGATTCAGTACAGGTTACAAAAACTGGATGGTACGAAACTGGTTCTACCTTACTGCAACATCCAGTCGGCCATAACTGATTTCCGTGTTAAAAGACGATCACATATGTAACAACGGACAAGCAAATCTGATGTATCTCGTAATATCTGCAATGCTGCTCTGGAATTTTGACCCATTTTACATTCTGAGGTACCAGCTCTCAAATGCACATGTTATAATGGGCCGTGCATTAACGCAAAGAGTACATGTTATGTGTGTACGCAACTCGATATGTTGTACTCGTATTGGTGGGAGTCCATAACAACAATTAACTCATTTTCAACTTGTCGTGCGTGAGGTCAGACGTAAGGACTAATTTGTATGCTTGCTTGTCGTCGATGTGCGCAATAAGCTAACCGAACTATACGACTCCATCGGGTAGAGTCCTTCTAGGGAAGGTGACAGTACTTTACCTAAACCAGAAACTTCTCGTCTTTTATTTATCCCGAATGTTCATCACCGTGTTCACAAGATACCGTCCCCAGTCCACACCCTCCGGCTCTATCCCCCTAAGATCCATTTTTAGTACCTCCCATCTACGCCTAGATCTTGTGAGTGGTCTCTTTTTTCAGGTTTTTCAGCTGAAATTTCGCATTTTTCATTACCGATTGATCTGAAAATAAATAATTGATTTGTGCTCGTAGGACGAGCGAACTAGTGGCACTGATGGCGATATCGACAACGCTGTTCTTGTTCATCCACACGCGAGATCTGCACACCAAGCTGAAGGCGATGGAGGTGAAGCTGCAGCCAGAGGACATGCTCTCAGGCAAGTGGTCGCGATTCACTTCAACTCTTTAATGTCATTTGTCTGCTCCGAAATTCAAAGCGAAGAACGTCAGTTGTAAATGGGGTAAGTTAGTTTCATTTAGGCTAAGAAGGTTTAGTTCAGGTTAGCAACGCCTTTGCGCAGGTAATACGCAGTTGCGTGGTACTCATACGTCATTAAATGAACTAGACGTGTTTTTGGCACTATCAATTGAGGGAACTTGAAGGAAATTACAACTCTGCCAAGTTTATTTACGATTAAAATATTATCGATTCTAGCATCACATCCATAAAAATTGTTATTAATTGCCGTTCAGGTGTGATTCAGTTATTGGATGCGTAGAGGGAGCTAACGCACCTGAAGACTGGTTATTTCTACGTTTCCTAAGAATGTAGATAGGCACTCTTTTGTGGTATCCCAAACGAATTGTTTAACTTGATGCCACACAAAAAATAATTTATTCAGTTAATCATAATTTTATTTACTTTTCACAGTCCATACAAACATAACAGGGCACCTATCATGATAATATGTAAATAACGCCAGGTTACTCATCTCAAGCCAGTTACAGCATTGCAGCAAGAAAATGCGTCTAATAGTAATTGCGATCTCACTCTTCTCATTGCAGATAAATAATCATATTTCATGACTAGAAGTCACAGTTCTGAGGAACGGCTCATTCAATACCAAGGAAGTATAAACCGACTTTTCGCATTTTCCCCACGTCAGAGTAATAACATACATTCCTTAACCACACTGTGAAATACTCACATTTTATGCATATTTAACACAAAAATATTTTATTTTGATGTACATAATGGTTTGTTTTATCACCACTCTCGTTTGCAAGAACTTACCTCACGAACGTAACACAGCTAAGGCGCCATGTAAAATGAATACTGATTTTCGTTCATATAAAGGTCAAAGCTTTGATCATATACATTTACAAAATAACACATGCACTTTATAGCAGATGTAATTCTCAAAAGTTAGTCCTCTTTAAATTCCGGCAGATAGCAACATTGATCGTTGTTGAGAAGTAAGATTGGGCCCCATTCTGTTGTACGTGTGTTTGGTGAATATTTAAAAATCTTTTCCTGGATAGCCATGGAAATAAGTATATAAGCAAA
Source organism: Zootermopsis nevadensis (assembly GCF_000696155.1). The sequence continues at coordinate 462,738 of NW_019059818.1, forward strand.
TTTCTATCATTGAAAGTATTTGCGAGAACATGACCACACACAACACACTAGTGACGACCTTCTCCGTTTATGACCTTATAAGTAAATTCGAGTGTCAGGACGTATTTTTAGTATTTTCTCAGGAGAACTATATAATGTGGAACTGGTGGCGCCGAATATATCGATATGACTTTCAGCACTTTTAGATTACTTTATAAGCTGTTAATCCATTTTTATACAACTGCACAATGCAGATCTTGCTTTGGTAACCGCTGGTATTAATAATTTACCCATACTCAACTTCTGTCATTTTCATCTCAGTAACTTACAGGAGGTCAATGCCGCAATAAGGGAGATTTTGTAAAGATTAGCAGATGCTGCTTCGCCACTTCCGCATCCTTAAAGCAAGTAGCGGAGTTTAGCACTTCGCATCACACATCTGTTAAGCGATCGTCATCTCTCGAGGCTAAATAGGAATGGAAAGGTGTATTTATTTTACTGAAGGCAGTGGTGGCTGATACGCCGCTTTCACACAACTCCTTGGACGGAGCATAGGAATTTATGTTTATCTCTAAAGTAATTTGAAGTTTTCTAATGTGTTGAAATGGTTTGTACTCGTCAAAGTTAAATCGCATTATCCTATTTGTAATTTTTCGATCAGTGAACACATCACTGAAAATAGGTTAGGTTAGCTAACGTTACAATAAGTTAGCGTAGGCTACTATATAGTTAAAATAGAGTAGCCATTACCATGCGATGGGTTTCCGTATTGTTAAGAATATTGTTAAGAACAGATACTAGAGCAGTAACAATGTGGATTTACGAAGGGGCCCTCATGTTCTGATTGCACATTTGTAATGGAAAAACTTACGCAAAATAGGGAATATTGGGAAACAAATTATGGAATATCATGAGGAATAAAGGAGTCCCTGACGTCTTAATAAAATAATTACAGGTAATGGAACAAGAGTCTTACATCAAAGAAGATGTAGCTAATAAATCAAGGTAAAAAAGAAACAAGGATGTTCCTTGTCTCCATCTGAAGCCATTAATCATTGGACAAGTAGTCTAAGTGAAGGAATAACAATTAATAAATATAATTTAACTGCATTTTTCGCTGGCGATCAGGTAATTTTAGTGAGTCAAAAGGACAATGTGGAGACAGTCACCATCCAATTCGAAGTTAGAGACAAAAACAAGATTAATATTTTCATCTATCGAGGTTTTACATTAGTTTGGATGAGATAACACGACACCAGCCAGGCACAGCCTTTTGTCGTTAGGCGCGTGACTGAAGACCGAAGTGCTGCTAACGAAAGAAGCATCGCACACGACGCAGGAAGGTCTGTGACTCATTCACTTATCTCGGTCGCCGGTTTACGCCAAACTTCGCAGCAAGTTCAAGATCATTGTGTTACGGTAACAGAAGTTCGAAGTTTCCTCTTTACGGTTGATTACGTTCGGTTCTGTGGCCAGAGACGCTCTAACGGCAACAAATGTGGCATGGAAACCATTTTGTTTTTGTTTTTGCTACGTGTCTTGGTGCTTCGTGCTTTCGAAAGAAATGCGATACATTTTAAAACTGATGTTTTTATTGAACTACTTATTCACATATTCATAAAACTCGTGGTCAGATCAAGGAGGGTGACATGCCTGGGATATCGAGCACGTCAGCATGTAACATGAAAAACACGAAAGGAAGATACCACTTGGGAGATCTAGGCGTAGATGGTTGATATTAAATTGGATTTCAAAAACAATAGGATGTTTCGATGTGAACAGGATTCAAGTGGATGAGAACAGAGCCCAGCGATTGGCTTCTGTGATTCCGGAAGTGAACTTCCGGGTTCCATAAAAGACGGGAAGAACTTATTGCCAAGCTTACCGACCGTCAGCTCCTGAAGAATGACTTTGCTCCACGGAGATTCGAGATTTAACAGCACTGTTTAAATTGTTGATGTTTGCCCCCAGCAGAACGAGTGACGGAAGGAAGGTGGTCTTATATGGTGAAAAGTTTAATTAGGTAGATAATAATATTATTATGTTAATTTAAATCGTATTTTCTCTTGTTCCAGGAGACAGCGCAGCTGGAGTTGGGGGAGGTAGTGGCAACACTGCAGTGAGCGCCATGGTCAGAATTTTGACCCAGAGCGACGAGGTTAGTTTTCAAAACCGTGATTTAGCATGCCCATGGGGAATTAGAACAGTACAGGAGAAATACATAGCGAATTACTTTCAGCGAGCGCCTTGGTTTAGTAATCTTTTCTGCTTTGATTTACGAGGATCCAAGTTACTAAACTCGGTCTGCAGACCGGCTGCCTTGAATGATTTGCGTTACTAGTAATCTTGTGGCTTATGCACGAGCCCTTCTTGAGAAAATAACAGTCGCTCAGCTAGCCTGTCAAGGAACGCGGAGTTTCGTTGTCGGGTTTACAAAATCCTGCCACTAGTCTCACCTCAGTCCAAACCCACCTTATTTCCATAAGAATCATTTTAATATTATCCTCTCCATCTCCTGAACGCTATTCAAATAGGCTGCGTGCTGAGTCAAATGTACAATATCTATGACAGCAATTCACTTACAGTTAGCTTGACCACGCAATGAAGTCTGTCATAAGTTAGTACAGACTTGATATCAGGACAACTGTTTGCCTAGTTTTGTCGTTATTTTATAAAAAAGTAATGAGCTGTAGTTGCTTGAATTCTTTTTACTGTCAGTAGTTTGTCTCTGGTCTACATTTCGTGCCCTTGTTCCTTAAATAAAGGTGAACTTACACTGCAGAATCACCATGACAGCGTATATGTGAAACTGAAACTTCACGATGATTACAGTTCTGTAGTCTGCCATTTTGAAGTGTCTCTTGAGGTCAGTTTAACGGAATTCGAAGAAACAAATTGCACCTGGTCCAAAACAAGCATGCAGCCTTAATTTGCAATGACTTTAAATGTGCATTCAGTTCGAGGTTAATGGGCCTGGTGGTAAAATACAGGCAAAACAAAATTTACTACGTAAGACTGGCAAATGATGATGTTCTTTCCACAAAGTGCATGAAATGAACGCGCGGTGTGTAAGTTGTGTTTATTACCAACATCTTTTTATGTCTTTGTTTCTTCCTGCGGAATCGTGTTTATCCCTTAGAGCAGTGGTCCCCAAATTTGTTGTGCCTATGGGCACATTTGAAAGTTTATGAGATCGTGGCGGGCACCAACCAATTAACAAAGCCAAATTTTCATTTCTCTGGACAAATAAATATGGACACCAAATAATACACAAACCAACACGACGTTTAATGATACAAGAAACCATGCAATCAAAAATACTTACTTTTATAAGTACAATTATTATTACTCAAGTGGGAAGTTAGTGTGATGTTTGGCGCTGCATTTCATCGGCCAGTTTTTCAAATTTGGGAGTGTAGGATGATGTTGCTGCTCGCAAACAATCGTCAAGATGGCCATTAGTAAGTAGAGATCTGTGCTTTGATTTTATAATGTTCATGGTTGATCGGCCTTCATTATTCAGTATAACCTCTTTCCGTATCAACGCGGGCACTCAAAAAGAGCCTTGGCGGGCGCCGCGTTGGGGACCACTGCCTTAGAAATTACGAAAACGAATATTTTCGACGATGATAGATTCCCATAAAACTAGATGAGAACGTGTCGCCACTGTTACGAACTGCGCTAGCGTGTTCCCATGTGCCACAGCTGGAGTCGCTGGATGCGCAGGAGCTGAACAACACACGTCACGCAGGTGTCGACGTCGTGTTCTTCAACCGGGTGCCCAAAGTCGGCAGCCAGACATTTATGGAGCTGCTGAGGAGGCTGTCCATGAGGAACATTTTCGGCTTCCACCGCGATCACATACAGAGGGTCGAGACCATCCGCCTAGCTCCCAGCGATCAAGTGAGTGGCTGGCAGTAAGCTGGGTGACCTACAGACTGGCTGGTTAACAAACCGAGTGACCGATTAATGGACCGACTGACTGGCATTGACTCTTTGATTCACAGACCGACTGACTGATAAACTAACTGCCTGATTGACGACTCAGTGGAATAATCTATTATTTTACTGTCGGACTGACGCGCGGTCTGATTTATCTATTATGATTAACAGACTGACTGGCTGACGATCAAGCTGATTGATCGATTAATTGTTCGACGGACTGACTGAGGGAAAAATCGACCGAACGAAAGACGGGCCAAACAATTAGAGGACTAATTAGTCAAAGAACTCTTTCACTAGCTACTCGTAGATCATTACTGAATAACCAACAAATTAAGTATCGCACAAAGTACCGTACCAAACAGTAAGTATATTACTTACTGTCTAATTGAGTGACGGTCTATCAGCCTGACTAACCCTGTAAATCCCAATGGTCACTGTATGTCCCACTTGCTTCAACAATCAATAAATCTAATTAGCAAGCTAACAAACTATCTCATTCCTATCTGACGTAATCACAAACGTCATACATTGGTTCCTGTTCCGAGCCAAATCCAGTTCACACCTTCAAACACTTCTTCGCCGATATTAATTTTAATATTATGCTCCCATCTGTGCCTACGTCTCCTAAAGTATCTTCTGCCACGCGGTTTTATAACCTGCATGTCGATGAATTTCTTGTTATTTGATGTGTGAGCCTTCTTCATTTAATCACCTGCTGTTTCCGTTACATCGACAGCTGAATCTCGCAACCCACGTCATCAGCTACAAGCCGCCTGCCGTGTATGTGAAACACGTGTGCTTCACCAACTTCACACAGTGAGTACGTGACTTCAATTCATAGGGCCTTCGGTGGACGGCCAATAGGTGCAGACCTACGAAACATAATTAAGTAACATTTGCCTGTGAAATATTTGTTACTAATTTGTCGGGTTGTTTAGGCCCTTTGTTGTTATGTCGACATCTACACAGGTTCATTTAATTCATTTTCTTATAATATAGCATTATTTCGTTATCTCTTATAACCTTCTGAAATACATTGAGTTTTGAAAGGTACGTACAATCGATTCTAGATGACGAAGATTCAACGTATGTTCTTTGCACCTTGGAACTTTAAATAATCTTGATCGTTCACCTCTGTCACATTAGTATGTAATAAGACTAAATACAGAAGCACAAATAAACACAACCATAAAAATATTCTAAGTAACTTAGCAGCATCATTAGGCTATCAGAAAATAGTCAGATTGTATTTGTCTTTCCTGTACTTTTATTTCTGGCAGATTTTAATACTGAAATTACGAGTAGTAAGGCAAGCATCTGGATGCTACAGATCAAGTGAAAACACTTAGTTCTTCAAGTACATTTAAAGTAACATTCGAAGTCACAATCTAACAGAACAGGCTCTCTCTCTAACCTAATGTAGACCTACCTGAAATCCTGCTTAGTCTTAAAAGACGGTTGTAGGGTAATTTGACAGGTGGTGCAACTATGCCTGATAGTAATTTGACGTGATATTAAAAGGCCAGTTACATAAAAAACAGCAAGATTATCTGTATTACTGACTTTTTGAACTTTGTTCATCGTCTGGTGTTCTAAGAACACACGGATGTCTACTTTCCCTGGTGTAAGGGGAGGAGAAGCACCTGTTCTGTTGGGTCCGAAAGAAAGAACCAACCTCAATCACTTGCGTGTTTTTAGAATACCAGACGATGGACAAAGTCCAAAAATTCAGTAATCCAGATTGTAATACACCATCATCATAATCCTTTAGAATCGATTGGCAGGTTCATGTGTTATACACCAGATATCTCAAACACAGCGTGAAAATAGTTCAGTAATCTATCGTTAGGCATTATATGTCTGACACAACGTCATTTTTGCACCAGGTACGGATTGCCGGAGCCAATTTACGTGAATTTGGTACGGGATCCCGTCGAGAGGGTCATATCATGGTATTACTATGTCCGGGCGCCCTGGTACTACGTGGAACGTAAACAGGCCTTCCCAGACATTCCACTACCAGACCCTCACTGGCTGAAGAAGGTGAGTTGCAGGCCCTGGACTGCAAACCCCACTGCCCAACATTGCGAATACACAACAGGCATTTTTCCAATGGCGCTACCCATACGAAGTCAAATGTTTCGTTTTTAGGTCCTCTTCACGCTCTAGCGTGAGCGTGGCCCCATCCATGTCTGTCTCTGTCTACAGCATTTTTCCTACAAACTAGGCGGATTGCATGAAATTGAATTATTATTGCAACACACTTTTGCGACAACGGTGGCCAAACTCACTGTTGGAACACGTTGAGGCAGATGGAGTACTCTTTCAAATCTTCGTGTTCTCCACATTTGGTCGCAGTGCATGAAGTATTATCTTTTAAAACTGTAGTAATAGCAAATGTTCTCATTCGGTCTAAAATTTACAGTTCACTTAATAATAATAATAATTGCTGCTGCACTGTGTACCCCAGGGGCAAGGTTTGTCTCCGGTACATAGAAGTAAATACCCTATAAAGTGGTGAATAGAAGGAATAATAATAAAATATGAATGATTCGTTCTTCGTATCATTGAAGACCTCCCATTAAACCTAATGGCCTCAAAATGGATGCAATGTGAAGTCTTAGAGGTAACAAATACAACTCATTAAACAAGAATACTGACCATCCCACACGGACTCCACTTTATATCGGAGTTATTTCGTGAAAACACGACTCCAATATGGACTTCACGACGTCACGAAAGTCACATATCCCGACGTTCAAAGGTAATTTTTTGTATGTGTGTGATAGGGATATTTCAACATGCCATATCACTTTTCGCGAATCTGTGAACACGGTGAAACGAGTTATTCCTACAACAAAATAGGAGACACTTTCAACGTTTGTTTTAACCTTAATATGTAATCATAATCTGGTATGTGTAATAAACACAACATTCAACTATGGGGTGCGTGATATCTGGAATGACCCTTAAAATAAAACGCGACCTGAAATACCATTTCTCGTAATAAACAACTAAAGTAACTGAGGTACGTTCTAACACTCCGTTCCCTATCTAAACTCATAACAGCAACATTTAGTTTACTATAGACCCATTTGCTGGCCTTTTACCGGACATTTAAAATGCATAAAAGGAAAGGCAGTTTGAGATAGAAAAACTAACTAGGCTAAAGGGTAAAGTCGACCTTGTGCCTCATCACTATTCCACGAAATTAATGGCAGTGTGTGAAAAGTGTAATTCATTTTTAACTTTGGCACCACACGCAGAACAGTGGTTAATTTTAAACTCTGGCTGCTTTATGCATAGAGTGAGGGCCAATACCTACTGGACAAAAGACCAGCACATAACACTGCATGTGATCCATTACAAAATATTTCTTGTCTGTTGCAGGACTTCGAGACCTGTGTGCTACAGGGAGATCGTGAATGCAGGTATTTGGAAGGAGAGTCACATGAGGGAATTGGAGACCATCGCCGGCAGTCCCTGTTCTTCTGTGGCCACAGTGACTTTTGCACGTAAGTCAAATGACACAAATCTGGGATTTCTCATCGCAGTTAAATGTTAACATTCCTGTTAGTGAGTCAACTTTTCTGTTATCAGTTATGTTCTATCCTTGGTTAACATCAAAAAGCGTGAATCTGCAACTTTATTCTGTTGACACACATTGTCTTCAAGTTACTTTGTCACCCTATTAGAAAATATTGCGGATGTGCTTCTTCACTATTCAAAGCCCTGTTGTTATTGTATGTACCACCTTCTTCAGCTGAATTTAACAATCGGTAACTCTGCATTTTGTATTTACAGGTATAATATGGTTCTCATTGTAAACAGGGATGATTTTTTTAAAATATCTTTGACCAACTTATTTTTTTCAGTAGAAAAATGTTATGTTTTCTCTAAGGTATAGATTGAATTCTTAAATATGATTTAGATGAACATTAGCTTCAAAGGGTTAATGAATGACATATTTTAAGCTGTGAAAATTATGGCCTTATAGTGTTGAATGACAAGATGAGTTTAATGAAGAACTGGAAAGGATGTACGAGGGTCGCTCATTAAATAATGCCCCAGATTTTTTCTTCAGAATATATTTATTCAAGATGGCTGAAATTATAAAAATATAATATAAATTAATGTTTCCTTTACAAATATGAATGATTCGTTCTTCGTATCATTGAAGACCTCCCATTAAACCTAATGGCCTCAAAATGGATGCAATGTGAAGTCTTAGAGGTAACAAATACAACTCATTAAACAAGAATACTGACCATCCCACACGGACTCCACTTTATATCGGAGTTATTTCGTGAAAACACGACTCCAATATGGACTTCACGACGTCACGAAAGTCACATATCCCGACGTTCAAAGGTAATTTTTTGTATGTGTGTGATAGGGATATTTCAACATGCCATATCACTTTTCGCGAATCTGTGAACACGGTGAAACGAGTTATTCCTACAACAAAATAGGAGACACTTTCAACGTTTGTTTTAACCTTAATATGTAATCATAATCTGGTATGTGTAATAAACACAACATTCAACTATGGGGTGCGTGATATCTGGAATGACCCTTAAAATAAAACGCGACCTGAAATACCATTTCTCGTAATAAACAACTAAAGTAACTGAGGTACGTTCTAACACTCCGTTCCCTATCTAAACTCATAACAGCAACATTTAGTTTACTATAGACCCATTTGCTGGCCTTTTACCGGACATTTAAAATGCATAAAAGGAAAGGCAGTTTGAGATAGAAAAACTAACTAGGCTAAAGGGTAAAGTCGACCTTGTGCCTCATCACTATTCCACGAAATTAATGGCAGTGTGTGAAAAGTGTAATTCATTTTTAACTTTGGCACCACACGCAGAACAGTGGTTAATTTTAAACTCTGGCTGCTTTATGCATAGAGTGAGGGCCAATACCTACTGGACAAAAGACCAGCACATAACACTGCATGTGATCCATTACAAAATATTTCTTGTCTGTTGCAGGACTTCGAGACCTGTGTGCTACAGGGAGATCGTGAATGCAGGTATTTGGAAGGAGAGTCACATGAGGGAATTGGAGACCATCGCCGGCAGTCCCTGTTCTTCTGTGGCCACAGTGACTTTTGCACGTAAGTCAAATGACACAAATCTGGGATTTCTCATCGCAGTTAAATGTTAACATTCCTGTTAGTGAGTCAACTTTTCTGTTATCAGTTATGTTCTATCCTTGGTTAACATCAAAAAGCGTGAATCTGCAACTTTATTCTGTTGACACACATTGTCTTCAAGTTACTTTGTCACCCTATTAGAAAATATTGCGGATGTGCTTCTTCACTATTCAAAGCCCTGTTGTTATTGTATGTACCACCTTCTTCAGCTGAATTTAACAATCGGTAACTCTGCATTTTGTATTTACAGGTATAATATGGTTCTCATTGTAAACAGGGATGATTTTTTTAAAATATCTTTGACCAACTTATTTTTTTCAGTAGAAAAATGTTATGTTTTCTCTAAGGTATAGATTGAATTCTTAAATATGATTTAGATGAACATTAGCTTCAAAGGGTTAATGAATGACATATTTTAAGCTGTGAAAATTATGGCCTTATAGTGTTGAATGACAAGATGAGTTTAATGAAGAACTGGAAAGGATGTACGAGGGTCGCTCATTAAATAATGCCCCAGATTTTTTCTTCAGAATATATTTATTCAAGATGGCTGAAATTATAAAAATATAATATAAATTAATGTTTCCTTTACACATACTATTTTTCTACATAGTACCCATCAACTTGTACGGTTTTACGCCAGCGTGGAACAAGTGCGTGCATGCCTTGCCGGTACCAGCTCTTGTCCTGTGCACGTAGACATGTCCTCACTGCTTGAATCACGCTCTCATCATCTTCAAACCTTGTTCCGCGGATAGCATCTTTAAGTGGCCCAAAGAGATGGAAGTCGGAGGGTGATAACACCACCACTGTCCCAAAAGACAGTCATCATGACTTTTCCGGTGGAGGGAGTTGCCTTGAATTTCTTCTTTCTCGGTGATTGAGGATGATGCCACTCCATTGACTGCCTTTTTGTCTCAGGTTCAAAGTGGTGTATCCAGGTTTCGTCACCTGTAATGATCCCTCAGCATCAAAACGTTCCAACAATTCGGAAGAAATTGTTTTCCTTTGAATCCTGTGGTCTGCTGTGAGACTTCGTGGAACCCATCTTGTGAACACCTTCGAATATCCGAGAGCCCGGATAATTATAATCACACTTTCATTGCTGACTGAAAGCTGTTGGGCCATTTGTCGAGTTGTGATGCGCCGATCCTTACGAATAATGGCATCCGCGCTGTTCAACATGTCTGGAGTGGTGGCTGTGGCAGGATGTCCAGAGCGCGGGAGATCACGGAGCTCGGTTTCTTCGCTTCCTGAAGCTTTAACTCTCTTAGCCCAGCGACCAACGGTGCTCCTATCGACTGCACAGCTTCCATACACAGCATAATGTTCACCACAGTTTCTTTTTCCGCAAAAAAGAATTCAATTACAGCTCGTTGTTTGTAACGAGAGTCGTTCACATACGCCATTTTAACAGTTCATTACAACTCCGCCATCTGTTGGAATCATTTGAAACTCAAGATCACGCAAACTGTTTCAGAATAAGAGGCCTGAAGCTTTTCAAGGTCATTCGAAGTACTATTTTCTCACGCATATACGTACTTTTACATGTTTGAAATTTTATGTTTCCCGCGTTCGTGTACGGAGTTTCAAATGATTCCAATAGATGGCGGAGCTGTAGTGAACTGTTAAAATGGCGTATGTGAACGATTCTCGTTACAAAAAACGAGCTGTAATTGAATTTTTTGCGGAAAAAGAAACTGTGGTGAACATTGTGCTGTGTATGGAAGCTGTGCAGTCGATAGGAGCACCGTTGGTCGCTGGGCTAAGAGAGTTAAAGCTTCAGGAAGCCAAGAAACCGAGCTCCGTGATCTCCCAGGCATTCAGCTCTATAGAGTTTTAAGGCCAAGAACATGTGAAGCATTGCCTACATAACCTCAATGTGTCTTAACAGCATGCTTACTTAAGCACATAGGTAACTTCACTTATGGTTGTGATACATGCAGGTTTATAGGAACATAATTTGTAACGAAGAGATGTGTTCTATGTTTTCAGGCCTTTCAATACACTGGGGGCCCTTCAGAGGGCCAAGAAGGCTGTGGAGCGCCATTACGCTGTGGTTGGGGTGTTGGAGGACCTGAACTCGACCCTTACAGTACTCGAGAACTACATCCCTCTCTTTTTCAAGGGGGCCACACAAGTTTACTGGGGTGTGTAGTTTTGTGTCACAGTCTTAGTTGCCTGTTGTTGCCACAACTCTGTACCTTTCTGCACAGAAGCCTTATTTCTTATTTACTCGGAACACCTAGATTTTATGTACATGACCTCAATTTTCACTTATCTTTTCATCCATAGTTAGGGGAAGTGAAGGAATGAGTGTTTCCACTGGCACTACAGACATTAAAATAATTATTCATACTACTGTAATGGATTATTAGTGATTAAACCACAGGTTCTAAAGAATGAAAGTTGGATTTATTGAACACTCACTATTACAGTCAATTATTTCCTTGGTTATTGTTCAGTCAGTTTACAAACCACAGTCTTGCTGTCTTCATCTCACTTAGGAACTGCATGCTTTTTTCCAAGCTGTACAATCAACTGCTCACCAGCACACCACTCATTCTGAACTGATAATCACATGTACGCTGACTCAGCCACTGCTCATGCACTGCTGTTTAAAGTTTCACTTCATTTTTTCAGAAGGATGAACTCTGCTAAATGACTCTGGTTCCCTTGACATTGTTCAGGTGCTAAATCGCATTGCTGCAAGATTCTGGTTATGATTTGCACACGCCATAGGGTGATGTGACACAATATCCAGAAAGAGGTTGCAGGAAGGTGGGGGGACAGGCCACTGAAGTATTCATGAGACACAGGAACATGTGTTCGTGACAATATAAAAGTGTTTATATATATTCAGATTCGTTTGATTCCTTTCTTGTATAGTCATGACAGAGTCTACAGACAATTTTAGGTTACCACACATATAAGTGGAATATCATACTTCTGCAGTACATGAATAAAAATTATACAAAGAGAATAAATTCAGTGTCAGTAATTTTTGACACATGGAACTTGTTATTCTGTACAAGGACAAACTACAAGAACATTAATTAATCAGCACTATCATCACAGAAAATGAATAGAACTAACCAGTTTTCCACATATTTTTAAATCCTTATAATATTTCAAAATCCTGTCTGTTGCGTCAGTCCAATGCAAAAGTTAGTGTGGACATCACTTAGCTTTAGAAGATTTTAGAGTGATATACAATGACATAAATTTCATATTTTATTTATGTTTCAACAGACGAGGTGGATCGATTTACAAGAATTAACAGGAACCTGTTCAAGCCTCCTGTAAGTGAAGAAGTAAAAGATATTGTGAGGCAGAACTTCACGCGTGAGGTGGAGTTCTATCAGTTCTGTCGGCAACGCCTCCACCGGCAACTCTTGGCATTACGACTACCATCTACACACAGTGGGGCATGACTTTCTTTTCTTGTCGCCAGTGGGTAAACTTTTTCACTAGGCAGCAGGATCACTGCCTTGAGATATGAGGTATAGGTACAGCAAGGGTTCTCAAACCATGGCACAGCAATTTTTTAATGTGACCTCCATAAATTTTTGTAATATTGCATCACTCTGAAAAATGAAGGAATAATTACTGCCTAAATTAAATATTTGATTTTAAGTCATTAATTAATAAAAACATAAAATCAACAAACTTATTAAAGACAATTACTCAGTAATGTGTCAATATATTTGTGATAAGTAGGATTTGAGGTTTTCGTGGTGGTGACTGAAGATGGCTGGCTTCTGTGTTGTGCCGTGTCGTCTGGTAGAAGTTTACTAACCCCTGATGATGGAGGCAGCAAGGACCTCTGAAACACTGGTAAACTTCTACCAGACTACACAGTGCAACAACCCAGAAGACAGACATGTATTTATGATAAGTTAGGAGTGTTCTTAATAAATTTGCTTGTATTTCAATAAACTGACATCATTTATAACCTAGTGGCCCTCAAGTCAATAATAAGAATTGTGAGTGCAGCCCTAGGTCTTTTTAGGGCTGAGAACCCCTGATTTTCGTAAATGAGAAAAAGGTCTCAACAAATAATCTTTGCTTCTTTGTGGAATCACTTTCATTACAGCTGATTTCCAATTTTCACTTGCGTTAGTTTCTTGGAAAATACGACTGATACAAATGATGTAAACTGAAATATTGCTCAGTTATATTATTTTGCCTTTTATCTACCATAACAAAATTTCTTGAACAATGTTTTGACTTCAGCCGTAGTGATGCTATTTATGAAATGTTATCAAACACTCTATAACCTAGAGAATTAACAATAGATGATGAAAAGCACAAAGATCAGCTGATCTACTAAACTCTTCTATTAAAAGTTTTTAAAGGAAGTTGTTCTATAATGTTTTGCAGTATTAATATCTAAATACAGAATGTATGATTGAAGACTTTGTTTTATATTCAGATTAGTATATAAAATAGTAAATCCTTAAAATGTTTTAAATATAAAGAGAGGAGAACTAAAATATTGGATTATATGCAGGCTACCACCTGTACCATTTTACTTCTTAACATCCATAATAGCAAAACTACGTCTCTCAAACACAATATTTGTTTGATATGGTTGTGGGAATAAGAAGCTAATATTTTGGATTTCATTGACAGCAGTGATGGAATTTTTATTGTGTCTTGCCAACATACCTTTTTCTGTTTCCCATTGTTACATGTTTCCGAGTCATCAGATATGATAGGTCTAACAAGCCATATTTTATTTTGGGATAAATATCTTAATTTGTTAACATGTGAAACCAAACAGTGAAGCCTGTGTATAAAATGAAATTCGCATTAATTTCAATGTAAATAATTCTGACTACTTCCCGTCTTCCAGAAAAATTACCCAATCCCATATATGTTAGACCAGTGGTATTCAACCTGGGGTACGCGTACCCCCATGGGTTCGCGAAGACATCTTAGGGGATATGTGAAATTTAAAAAATATATATGTTATTTTATAATAAACACTGAATAATCAGTAATGTAATTTATTTAATTTATTTTAGATGTAGATTATATACTATGTATAACTTGGATTATACACCAATAACTTCGGGGGTACAAAGTTGAAGAGAAATTATATCTGGCGGTACGCAAACAAAAAAGATTGAATACCACTGTGTTAGACTACTTTATAATCATAAAAATAAGGACAGTATTGCACTTTTATGTGTTATTACCTGTTTAACACTGAAAATCACTATTTGAGAGTTAAGTCAGACTTTTAGATTGTACAGCAATTACTGTAGTTAACAGTATAAACACCAGAACTTATGTAAACAAGGAATAAATATTTGTTTTCATTAAGACCTTAAATTCTATATGATTATGGGAAGTGAATCAGTCTCACATTTTCTGTGTGCTACATAATTCTATATTCCTTCACGTGCTTGGCCCTTGGACATAGGTTGATTTTTTGCTTGGTGAAAATAATGTTCATAAATTGAAAAATAAATATAGACTTTCATTGTTCATTGTAGCAAAGATGTATAAAACAGAAGTTCGTAAATTGAGAGATTGGTTTATTTAGTATACATATGCCAGTAATACTGTGAGAGGCTTCCAGTTTAGAATCTGGACTTCTATATGCACAGAATGATTACTAGTATAAGTCTATGAAGGTCAGACAGTTCTAGGCCAGTGGAAACCACCACCAATTACAATATTTTACTGCAAACCAGACATAGTATAAAGAGGTTTCCTAATTTAATTTTTCACCACAGTGACAAAATTCAAGTAAGATTGTATTTAATATGTAAATCTGTGTGTCTGTGTATAGGTCTGTGCACTTCAGTATATTTGTGTTGTATGAATGATAAAATGAATGAAGGATATTTAAATAAAATTGTATATTTTTATTTAATATAATAAAATATTTTCCATTTTTATTTCTTATTTACATAGCTTTGTACACATGGGTTTACAGCCCAAGGATTGAAGTCTCTAAGGCAGTTTACATGAATGACTGTAATGCATTTAGTACTAAGCACTTAGGAAAGTAGATGTAATAATTTTTTATTACTCCATGTAACAAAGGAACCTGCAATCCATATGAGAGGAGAACCAAGTTAACTTATTTTTATGGCCTATGCTGTGTAGGCCTGCTTCATGTTGCTATTTTTAAAACCACACACATCCATGAGTTCAGCAGCTAATTCGGTGAGGTACATGGTGATGCATCATCCTTTCAAGGGTCAACACTAAGTTTGGAGAGGTGCCACTATACATAGTCTACAGTGACGAGATTGTGACTTCCAGCTTAGGCCCTCAACACTTCACATTATCTCTAATTTCTCACAGTGTTAGCTAACTGAATGTAGCAGGACCTTTGATGAAGTTCATTATCATTCATGTGGTCAAGTAATTCCTGATTTTATAGAACCTAAAGTTTCATGAACATCTTTACAAAAACTGTCCAGTTGATTGTTTTCCAGCCTGCTTAATCCAATCTCCACCATGAAATTCCTTTCTCTAAGATCGATTGTAATATCATGCTCCCATCTATGTATAGGCCTATGAAGTGTCCTGTTGCTATGAGGATGGCTGTCTTCTGGGTTGTTGCACCATATATCATGGTAGAAATTTACCAACGATTTAGAGGTACTTCGTGGCTCCATCATCAGGGTCATCAGACATGATAATCTTACATAGGGCATGGCCTTCCACATTCTTTCCAATTCATAATCATCCTGGTGACGCAATATAATATGTAAGTTGATAACGCATTGTTAAACCAATAGAGGTTACCCCCTGATTTCTAACATTCGCTACGGATGTAGCCTGTGAAGCTTAGTTCTAATTATATAACACTGACAAAAAACTTTGATGCGGTCCCTCTCAGACTGTTTCTGATGTAGTGTGTCTGACGTATACAGTCTGTGCATGTCTGTGGCTCTGCACGGACCGGTCTCTGTAAGACACATCTCTGACGTGCCGTCTCTGAGAAGCCCAGGTGCGGAAGACAACTCGTGAGGCAGACGCGGACCTGCTGAGACGAGTGCTGCAGAGGCCGGTTGGTGCAG
>NW_019059819.1:0-16033 GCF_000696155.1 Zootermopsis nevadensis
AGAAAAACAGTTGAAAACTCCAGAAAGGAAATCACCTAAGATCCCTGTCTTTGGGAAAAGGAAAGGTTCTAAATGGGGAGGTGAAAGGCCTGCAAAGAAGAAGAAAAATGATGAAGAGATTCGAGAAAAATTGCTTCCTGTAGCAGAGGCTTCTCCAGTTATTGGTACCCTGAAACCTCAGTCAAATACAACACAAGGAACCACAGTTTCAGGAACTGTTCGCTGATTGGGATGATGAAGATGAAGAACAGGAAGAAAAAGAAATTGAATTAATTAAACAAGAACTGTGTAAAAGTGAGTTGGTTAGCATGCATTCATCTGATGTAACTCTTGCAAGTGAGAGCATGGAAGATACAAAAGCTGGTGGTTCAGAAGAGAATGTGAAACCTAAGAAAATTTCTTGCTTTGATTTTGATGATGCAGAAGATGCTAATTTAGGCAGTGAATTGGAAGAAAGAGCCAAGAAATTTGTAGAGAATAGGAAAATATCTCGAATAGTAGACGATAAAACTGAAGCACTATCAAAACGCTGGAATGTAGCAGATGATATAAAACCTCTCCCACCCATCCCAAAAGTAGAACCATTGACAGAAACATCTGCAGTAGAAACAATCAAGACAGAAATAGATGCACCCTCCGTTGTTTCCGAGGACATCGATACCGCATTTAAGACCCTGTTAGAAGAAACAACTGTACCAGCCCTACCTGAAGTTCCTGAATTGCCCAGTACTAATGTTACCAGTCCTGTGCTTGAAGTTGGCAGCTCTTCTTCTCTCCCAGATGTTGTCCTCAACAGCAACAACAGCCACACTGTTCTTGATACAAACAGTTTTGTACCTACTGTGTCAGAGTTGACGAATGTTGAAAGTAGTGGTGGTGACCATGATTATAGTATCAAAAAAGAAGAGGAGGAGTTGCAGGGAAAGCCAGAAGAAAGCAAACTTGGATCTATAAAAGTAGATGATTCTGAACCTCAGGGTACAGTAAGAAATGCCCATACCGCTTTGGAAGATGAAGACATGGAGCTGGACATAAATTCTATGCCTGTGGTTATGACTGATGCCATAATCACAGAAGAACCTGAGGCCAATAATATTGCAGGTGTTTCTGTGCCAATGATAGATTTGATTCCAAGTTCAACAGAGTCTCAGCCAGCAAGTATAAATGAAGGTGGTGCAACTGTAACGAATGTTACCACTGATGTGTCATCTTCTAAAACTTGTGTTGTTGTATCAAAGAGCAGTTTACAGGTTTCAGGCAACAGTGGCAGTGCCAATATGAAAGCAGCACAAGGCATCCCTGTAAAGACTGTACAAGTGCAGCAGTCTGCAGCTGCTCCAGCTTCAAGTACGGCTGTTGCTGCAGTTACAAGTGCGGCTGTTTCTGCCATAAGCAAACTGAAAGGTACAGGAGGGACTACAGTAATATCCAAGAAAGGTCATGTTGGAGGAAAACTGGTTATTGTGCAGGCCTCTCCAGGTCAACAATCAAGGTACACTGTTGGGAAAACAACACAGCAGAGAGTTACACAGCAGCACATAATGCAACAGGCAGTTGGAGGAAGCAAAGTTGTTATTTTAACCAAACCACAAGGCAGTGGTCAGCAGAAGATTCTTACAACTGCACTTTCTCCACATCAACAAAGAATTCTGACTGCAGGTGGAAAATTGCAGGCTCAGCCTCAGCGTTTAGTGACTAGTACTGGTGCAATCCTAAACCCAAGAAGTGTTGTGACCAAAGGTACAAAATTAACGCCAATAAGTCAGCAGCAGATGAGGGCTCTGCAGAGTGGGAAACAAACTCTTGGGACAAAATTTACAATGCAGAGCACGCAAGCAAAGGTAATTTTACCAACAATGCAGAAGGCTTCTGTAGCACAGGGTTCTCCAGTGAGAGTTATTGGTACCCTGAAACCTCAGTCAAATACAATACTCATTCAGACAACGCAAGGAACCACAGTTTCAGGAACTGTTCTTGGTAAACCTGTAGCAACAACTATTGGACAGTTACAGGCTAATATTAGCACATCTCAATCCATAACAAGACTTTCATCTCCAAAACCAAAAATGTTGACAAATCCTGGTATTGCCTCTTCTGTGCAGAGAGTTTCTGTATCAACTACTGGTGGATCAAAAATAGTTCAGAGTGCACAGACTCAATCAAAAGTGTTTCAAATAAGACCAACAGTTTCACCAGGCATGGTTGTACAAAAGGTACAAAGCCCATTGCCTGCCAAAGCTGGCAGCGTTGGTTTACTAACAAATGTGTCACAGGTGAAGAAAGTAAGTGGCATTTTCCCTAGAGCACCATCCATACAGAAACTAAGTCAGACCACCAGCCAAAAAATGTCTGCATTACAGTCTGTTCAGAAAGCAGTTACTTCATCACAAACCACAAAAAATTCTGTACCTCAACAAAGAATATCAGATGTGAACATTGCCTCAAAACAAATTCCAGTTGTAGTCTCCACAACAAATCTACAGTCTAATGCAGAAATCTCAAGTTTGCAACCATTACAGCCCTCTGTTACAGTTGCACTAAGTATACAACAAAACTTGGTTCTTTCCACTCAGAGCAATATCAAAACAGCTGATATATCTGTCGGTCAGGGCAGCACCATAAGCTTGCCTAGTCTCCAACCAACTTCAGTGGCTGGAACATCAGTTCTGACCCCTCAACAATTAGCACAAGTTGTAGCAGCTACACCTGCAGAGCAGCTGGGAGATAGTGGCACTGCTACCTATGTATTAGTAACAATTGATGACCCTGGCACTCTGCAATCATATGACAATTCTACACTTCTGACATATGATGGTGGTTCCCAAGTTAGTGAGGGAGCTGCACGAACCCTCTACATTGATCCTTCATCTATAAGTGCAACTGGGGATCTTGAGAACATCATTCTGGCTATAGATAACTCTGCTTCAAGTTCAGGAACTGTTTTGAACCTCGGACAAGCAAATACAATGCCTGTAAATCCTGTAACAAGTATTGCAGTGGAGAATTCTTCAGCTTCATCTGTGTTTAATATTGTATCTGCTCCTCATGTCTCGGGCACTACTGCAACACAGTCCAGCAGCCCCAATCAAGATATTTTAGCAGAAGCTCTGGCTAATACACAAGTCTTCCAACCTGATAGTGCAATACCAGATTCTCTTACAGTAGTGAACAGCAGTCAGTCTACTGTGATGACACCACGACTTCTTGAGCCACCTTCTCTTTTAACATCGTCTCCTTCTACCCTTCATCAGGCCACGATGTTATTGCCTTCTTTGTCATCAGTACTCCCACCTCCATCAAATACTGCTGGTGTACTGGAAACTTCACTAACTCTGAATCAACCCATCATGTCTCCTCTAGAAGTACCTTCTACTGTTCTTCCAACATTGCAGGCTCCTCCTACAGTTCCTGCTTCATTGGAATTACCCCTTACTATTACTCAGCCAGCCCTTTCTGTAACCTCACAGTCATATCCCAGTATTCCTGTAACTGTCTCTTCCCATAATTCATGCAGCTTGTCAGAAAACACCACAGCAGAAACTGTAGTTTCCAGTTCAAGCATGTCATTAACCATGATTGAACGAAGTACAGATTCTGCAGCTAATTTCAATCCATCAATGCCCCTCTTATCTGAAGAAACAGATTCCCAGAGTGAAATTGACGATGGTTCGCCAGTTGTGCCACCAAATTCAGGTTCACCAGCCAAGCCTGAAAGCCATTCAGACACTTCATACAGCCAAGACCCTGAAAATATATCTGATGGTGTGATACAAGACGCAGTAAGCAGTCATGTTGAAGATGTAATAACATCGTCTGCTACAGGACACCCTGCTCTGACTTCTTACACTGTTGTCCCAGAAGGTACATGTCAGGACAAAGAGAATCATATGAATGAGTTATCTGACATCCAAAGTTCATTAGACCTGACATCACACCATCAACACTCAGGAAGTACACTAGAGACTGTGGCTCATTCTAACGAGAGGCAGACATTGCCCGAAATTCAGTCTGCATTAGGGCAAACTGTCTCGATTGTGCACGATCATGTCTCGGGCAGTGGTGACATTCTGGATTCAACACTAACCCATTGTAATTCAACACCTGAAGGCACTTCAGAAGCTGCTGTTGAGGACAACAGTACTTCAGATACTAATCATTCCTCATCAAGTCACCTTGCCTCAGATCATAGTTCAAATACTTCTTATGATCATGTCTCAGAAAGCATCTCTGAACTATCAGGCCCATTAGCCAGTTCACAAACTGAGGTTGCTGCAACCCTGCCATCATTTACTGAAATTACAGATGGCATGACTGATATTTCAGATAATGCCATTCATAAGTTGGGGATGAACCCTACAACATCTGATGAGACCACTTTTGAAAACAATTCTGAAATACCAAGTGACTCTTCATCCTCCCAGTTGCAGGCAGACCGTCGGTCAGCAACATCAGATGAATATGTTCGTCACGCATGTTATTTGCAAATACCAGAAAGTACTAGTGCTGAAGAGAAAATTGTGACAAATAATTCATCTGAAGAAATTCTGGATTCCTCTCAGATTACCTGTAATACCCAAGATCTGACTAGCTTTCATAAGGATTTTGAAGATACCTCTGAGGTACCTGAAGCAACTTCTGACCTAGAGACAGAGAAAGAAGTCACTTTCACTTCTTATCCTACAGAGAGTATGTCCAGTAATGTCACAACAGATATTGTACCTTCAGAATCTATTTGTAATGTACCCCATTCAATGCCCTTGCTTGTGGATGAGCCTATGACCGAGATGTCAAGTGACTGTATAGAGCCAGAGCAGGCATTGGGCAGAAAGAGTCCCTTGAGGGAAGATGATATGGAAATAACTGAAGAAATTGGACTTAAACAAAGAGAAAGGTAATAATCTTATTGTAATTAAGTATAGTATTTGAAGGAAAGATTTGCTACTGCAGACTGCTTATGCACCAGACTGAATGGATGTGAGAAATATTTTGTCTGAAACAGTCACCCAGATGCATATACACATGCCAGTTTTATGTGTAATACAAGACTTTTATGTATCATATTACATCCCTATGTCGTATTGTAATTCTGGGATTTTTGAAGTTTCATTTATTCTCTTTGTGTTTCAGAACTGTAAATTTGTACCAACATTTGTCTTCTGTGTAATATGCTTTATGTTCTGAAGAAATGTGGTTTCAGCTGTTTACTTTCATATATAATAAGTGGACTGCTAGATGGTCAGTGGAATCCAGTGTTACATAGAGTTAATCTCATGTGTGAGCATAATTAGGCAGGACTGTGACTGTTTTATATAGTCAAGTGTTACCATTTTGTTTTTTCTGAAAGTTTTTGTCTTAATACACAAGGCCACCTCATCCATTGGGTAAGTGGAAATAATGGTCAAGTTTGTAGTTAGGAAGAGTGGCCAGTAAGAATTGTCATAGGTGAAGATTTGTTGTATAAACAGACTTGTGACCATGAGATCCCATGCATTTTATTAAATGCCTGTGCAGCAGATGTGCTGTCACCTGTGCTTAAATTGTGTATGCAGTAAAATGTGTATTGTAGCTGAACGTAATAGTATAATTACAGAGTATTGTGAAATTAGGAAATGGTGTGATTGTGTGTACCATATCAAAGAGTTTATGTTATTGAACCCTTTTATTTTATGGTAAAGTAAAGTTACTTTTTTTACTTTACTTTAGTGATGAAATATTAATCTTGATTTAAATATTACTAGGTGCAATTTCAGAAGCTTCTTTCTAAGGTAGTATAATTATCATTTTCTTCACATTGTATGGTGCAGAATAGTTTAACATCATTTAGAAGTAATTTTGCACCATTGTGTGGTATGGTGCTTGCAGAATGTATGAGTCATTTCATATATTATTTTATGGTGGTAATGATTTTTAGTTGACAGTATTTTTAATGTGTTAAGATACTTGTTTTACTTGTCATGCATTATTACCAACTTATACCCAGTATAAAGTTTCAAAAAGAAAGCAAAATTGTGGACAAGTGTACATGCATATCAAGTTTTATGTAGATTTGATTTATTTTCATCAGTAGAATATTATACCATATAGTTCTATATGTTACAAGACTGCTAACAATTCATAATTATGATAATGTATATGAGAATCTCTTGTATAAATGTGTGAGCAAATGTAATTACTGTCATTATATTTAACATTGTTCATTTTGTCATGTTTAAAACAAATTGTAGATGGAATATATGCATTTTAATACAGAAATCTTCAGCAATTTTGGGTCATCAGATAGTATTTATACAGTAAATGTATAATTACTTGTTTTATGAACATGAAAAGTCTACATGACATGAAAATTTAGTTTAAATGTATTTTGGACACCAGAACAGACTTTACATATTATCTGTACAATGTATGTAGGAACACAAAATTTATCAGTTTATTTGTCAGATGTCACCTAGTTGAAACCTTATTTGGAGTTATATCACCTATTATGTCAGTATATTACTAGGTATGTTTACTATTTTATTTAGAGTGGAGGTAGGTTTTTTACTTGGGGGAAAAAATAGTAATAGTGTTTAACTGTCCACAGCTGTGTATTATTTGTAACTTGGAACAACATTTATTGATAAGATTATAAATAAAAGATTGTATCTAAAAGTAGATGAACTGTGCATCTAAAGTCTTGTCCATATATTTCTGATTAAATATAATCCCATTTGAGCCCCTGGTCTTTGACTAAATTATGATTCTATTTGCACTAATTGAAGATACAAAATTATGAGATAGAACAAAATCAATAATGGCAGTGAACAACTGCAAACATTGAAAAACACTTCTTATTGTTTCAGGTCAAAAGACCAGGGGTTTCTTTCCACAAAATCTGTCCCTTGCCCAGATTTGCATGTTGATGAAAAGGCTGATTCAGAAGAACAGTTAATTCCTGCATTTTCATCAATCCAGGATAGTAAAAGTGAGTATCTATATTCAGTCCCCTTGTGTTGGGAATTGTTTCTGATAATGCTGTTTGTTGTGTTGATGTGAGTTAACATATTTTGTAAAAGCTTGACTTATTTACATTATTCACAGCTAAGAATGCTATGGTACATGAGTCTAGTTGGAATTCTTATTTCCCTGATACTGAGTCTGACCAGGCAAGTAATGCCATATTTCTGAGACATTTTAGTTATGGATGTTTCTCTTATTTCATACCCTAACTTGCTATAGAGATTAGTTTTAAATTTGGTGTAGCCTGTAGTACATGGAGCAACAATGATTTCCCTGTCAAAATTAAGTGCACTGTGAAGGAAAACAATGCTACTAGAGACATCTTTTAAGGGTTACAGTGTCTTACTGAAGATGCTATAAATTTTGTCCCAAAAGATGATTGGGAGGGCTGTTATAGAGGGATGTTGAAAAAAAAAGTAATTGAGGTTCTTCCTGAGATAATGGGCAGATTCATTATGTATTCTGATGATGTTGAGCACATCTCCTAGTCATCGGACAACACAGTCAGTGAGCGAAAGTGAGTCAGCCAGACTTAGCAACCCTTCTGTGGTATCCCACAGAAGCTACAGTATTCACTGGTGAGTCAATACTTTTGCTTTTCTAGTAGCATATACATTATACCTCAGCTGCAGAGGTGCGTTGTCACTACCTACTGTCCCTGGCTCACATTCCTCACTAAGTTGCATAGCTGAGTCATGAACAGTAGACCAATTTCTGACAATGTCACAGGCAATGAGACATGAACCTACCAGTTTGAGCCTTTTAGGAACTGCAGTCTCCATTTTAGTTACAATATTCTTCTGATCATGGAGGTAGGTCAAGAAATGACCATGATTATTTGTTCAGATTCTTTTGAAGATATTTATTGTGAATGTGTATTCAAAGCTATTTACTGTGGATGTGCAAATTCTTAAGCTGCTGCCTGTCTTAATTCAACTCAATTTGGGTCTAAAGTTATGTACAGAATTATCTGGTGGCTTGTGAACTGAGGTACCATACAATGTTTGGCATACATCATAACAGTTCCATATTGAGAAACAGTTTCTTTACCTTCGAAGTTACATTCCTCCCATCCATGGTTAAATATTTTTACATCCTCCATGGGTTGCAGCACTGTCAAATACTACCAACAGTGATTTAAAATGTTGCTATCTTTTTAGAAAAAATATTTATGAAGGATGACATTGTGTGGGTGCTCTGCAACAAGGTGTATTGGCCAGCTGTTGTTACAAATGTCAATAAAAAGAGGAGAAAAGCATATATCAAGACAGTTAACAGTCCCCAGGAGATAAAAGCCATCCAGATTGGCTTCAGTTCACTCATAGATTTTGAAGATGGGAAAAGAAACAGACAACTGTTTGTAAGTAACTAAATTATTTTTCATGTTGTGGCTAATGACACAAAATTGTTATTGGTCAGATAACTTTATTGTTTGAATTTTAGTGTCATATTCTGTTCATGTAAACTGTAGGATGTTGTAAGATTTTCCATTTTAACTCCTGCGAAAGTTCTCAACTTACAGTGGCTGAGTGTGATTACAAATTGTCATGGAGGGGCAGAACACCCTCACTGAGAAGACATTTTATGTCTTTACACAAACATGTTATTATTTCTTTAAGCCTCTTGCCATAAAGAGTACAAATAAAAAGCCTTTTCAATTCTGAAATATCATAACCATCACATCTACTGCAATACTGATTGATACTTAGTTTGTCAGCAGAATACAACAGGATTGAAACAAAAGTATACAATTCAGTTATTGTATCTTGTGGTCTTCAGGGCCCCATAGTTTGTGTATTATGTAAAAGCATAGTTCATGGATGATGTTGGCCACCCTTCTATGTGATAGGTGTGACTTGTCCATGAGCTTGCTTCATTGTGTATCAAATTTGTTTAAAACCCATCCTTAGCCATTCAGGAACTTAATATTTGCTCAGAATTTAATATCTTTTGTGTGTATATTTGCATAAATGCATGTGTATCAGAAATCTTGCTGCCACATATTATATGATGATCACACTAGATATATATATATTTCAATTGCAGGAACTGGGCAAAAGAGCCTGTAGTAATTTTCAGTCAGTATATGACAAAGTTAAGCAGTTTTATGTAAAAAAGCATCACCAGCACAATCTGTCTGCTGCTCGCTACTTGACTTTTGATCCTAGTGGTAAGTGATGTAAATATTTAAGCTAAACAGGTTATTTTTGTGCCTCTAATCGATCAGCCTTGATCAATAAAGTTACTTGTTTCTGAAGCAATAGCAAAAATTATTATTTTTGTTGTTTAAATTTTTTCTCTGATGTACCTTTTAGAATATGTAGAGCAGAAAGCAAAAATAATTACTTTTGTATATAAGGTTACTACTTTGATACCATCTAATGCCCAATATCTTGTTCACAGGATGAACATATAAATGAAAGTGAATGAGTGAAGAAAGATATTTAATTGCATTAGTTATATTTGTGATGAAATTATGTTAAAACACAGTTTCACAAAGTAATTAATTTTTCGAAAATTAAAATAAAGTTGAGCCTTAATGGGTTCATACAGTAGCAGTGGTCCTTGGCTCTACACTCAGTCTATGGGCTGCATCTTAAAACCAGCAATGTACACTTATAATGTGGTGTGTACGTTTCAGACATACTACATGGATCAATACCAGATGCAGATGTGTCAGAAAATTCTAACAGTACATTCAGTGAACAACCTGAGTGTCCACTGTCTGGAAAAGAGATTAAATCTGATTCAGAAAATGCTTCAGATGGTTCTGTCCCCATACAGAAATCTCAACAGTCTTATTCTGCAGTTGCTGAAGATGATATTACTCCATGCTGTAGCACAGTGTTGTCAAAAGATGTGAGTATAATTATTGGTCTATTTATTGTCTGTTGAAAGGCCATGAGACCACACCACAGACATAGACATAGATGGTATAGGAAAACAGTGTAAAGGTATGGACTGGACTGATTTGGTTCAGGCTAGTCTGTTGGTGACTGTTGTGAATATGATGATGAACCTTTGGTTTGCATACAAGCAGGGAATTTCTTGGCCAGCTTTGGCAGGTTTCATCTGTGAACAACTCCGCCTGAACAGGTTTTAGTACTTACATATGAAAAAGTAATCGCTCAGCCTAGGATTCCAAAGTGTTGCTTAAAAAGTAAAGTCACAGGTTCTTTCAAATTTCAGTAATTTTGCATTGTGTGGTATTCGTGAGGAGAATATTTGGACCTAAGATAGCTTACTTCACAGAAGTCTAGAAAATTGCCTACAGTGAGTAGTTTCATAATTTGTACACTTCACCAAATATTATAAAATAAATTATTCTGACTTGCAGGCTTGAGAATAAAAAGAGTTAGATTTTTTTCCCTTTCCAAGTAGTTTTCAACATTTAATAGATGATGTCTTCATGTAACACAATTTAACTGTATTATTCATAAAATTGTGAGTGAATGTGTGTATTTATGTGTATGTTGGCTAATAGCTCAGAAACAGATATTCTGATTTGCACCAAACATGGCATGTTTTTGCCTTGAACCAGGAAGAGATTTTAGAAACTTTGAAAACTGTCCTCAGTTTGAGTCTCAGTGAGGGTGGTTCCTGTAGCTCAAAAACTAAGCACCGTAGAAGAACACTGCTAAACCAGAAGTTGTTTTGTTTTGAAGAAGAGATAACAAGAATAATGTCTGCAATTCCAAAAACTGTTCTGGATTAGAGTCCTGGTGAAGATGGGTCCTGTAGCTTGGAAACAATTTGCATCAAGGCCAAAGTTCTTTGTTTCAGTAAGGGGATTGCAGGAACAGAGGCATGAAAATTATCCTGAGTTTGAGTTCTGCTGAGAATGCTTTTGTAGCTTGGAAACCTAGCACTGTTGAAGAATTGCATACAGACAAAAGCTATTTTGTTTCAGTAAGGAGATTACAGGAACAGAGGTCACAAACCCAAAATCTTTTGTGGTGTCAAGTCCCAGTGAAAATGTTTGGTTTAGGGATTTTTTTTTCCCCTATAATATGCTATAATACATATCACATGATCAGGCTAGCTTTCAGCAACAATCATGTTATCAGTAAGTGTTACTGTTTCCTGTGTTGTAATCAAATGTTTCTTTCAGAAGTATTCATCTCAAGTTGCATAAAGCAGACTTATTCTTGGGGTGTCAAGACCTAACAGCAAAAGCATGTGGTATTCATAAATCATGTGTTTTAGGGCTACAAAGAAATTTAGTGCACAGGGAGATCCAGCTTGAGTCACCCAGTAAGAAAATTAACATGCCAGAGAAAGCGACAAACCTAGATGACTTCTATAAATATATTGTGCATAGAACTGTGCTGGATTTCTCTGGATTAGAATTCTACCAGTAAAAAATAGCATTTGCATTCAAGTATAAATCTGGATACCAGGAATCAAGTTTTTCAACTTTAAGAATATTGAAGCATTTATGATTTAACTATAAAACAAGGTTGGAAGGTGTGCTCTTTGGAGTACACTGATATTCCAAAGGTGTTCTGTACACTGCATCATGTAGGTTGTTGTTGCACTAATGCTATTTAAGGCCATTGTTATGCAACTGTTTTCCAAAAATGCACGTAGGCCATTCTTGCACAGATGTTTCAGCCAGGATGGTAAATGCCTGGTTGTTCTGCTAGATTTATGTAGACTTCTGACTACTTTAAAATGTCTGAAATGATGAATTCTATAACAACTTGAAATTATATATCTATTGTAGAAGTCACTAATTTGTGGTTCTATGTGACAAGTTTTGGTTTTTGTAGGAGCTCAGACAAAAGTAGCAGGAAGCCAGGAAACTGCTGAGGGTAATACAGAGTGATACTTGTTGGAACCACCTGTGCAGGATATACCATGAAGATGTTTACAGTCAAAGGCACTCATGCTTCATGTCTGGGAATCATAAATTGAAGTCTAATCTGAAGTATTTCTCAGGCATTCACATCTTCCCAACAGGCAGCCTGGTGAGTACCTTTCAGTAAAAACCCCACTCGGCAAAACTGAAGGTACCAAAGTATTATAACCTTGTTGTATATTCTACATTGAGTGATTTATTTGAATTGTGTTGAGTTCCTTCATTCAAGTCATTTAAGACATTCTGTGTACTTGACACTGAAAGGACATGCAAATTTGATAGTTGAGACATGTTCCTTACTAGTATGTAGTTCAGTTGTCTGCTAATTATGAAGTGTTACTCTATTTGTGCTCATTTCTCTGCATTGTTCAGACTCAGGTGTGACACACTAAAGCGGCCCATCCACATACGAGTCTGGCTTACGAGTCCGGCTCGGTTCGGGTTCCATTGAGCACTCGTTTGTGGGTGGGGTGTCACGAGCCGAGTCTGCTATGCATGTGTGGTGAAATATATCCGAGCCCGGCTCACGAGTCAAGCTTGCCGAGCCAGACTCGCAAGTCAGACTCGTACGTGGATGGGCCGCTTAAGTTTAAGTTCTGGCAGTAAAGAGAGGAGAAATTATGAGGACAACACAGCATTACTAGTAATTTATACAAGTGTGGGTCTGGGATATGGGGGTCCACATGTAGGTCAGTGCTTCCTTTACAGCATTCAAGGTCCAGAAAGGGTAGAGAAAGGAAGTAGATTTCTGTCATAAGAGTTTATGGCACTGAGTATGGAGAAGTTGAGGTCAAAATTCTGGGAACTGGTGTTCGGCTGCTAAGGAAAGAACCAGATAGAAAGAGATCATTCAGATTGTAACCCTTTAAAAACATTTTTGGTATGACTGTATTTACATAAACTTTGTCAAACATTAAAAAAACAATATATGTCCAAATGGATGGATTTATGAACCCAAGTAAATTGAGATAAAAATTGCGTTTACTAAATTGAAATGTGTTTAGCAAGAGGAAATGTCTCTCAGCTGTAGACACTTTAAGCTGGTAATGCTGTGTCATTTCCTTATCAAAAGTGTAATGCAGTAGACTGCTCTATTCTGCAATGTGTTTTGGCTTTCTCTAGCCAATACATCTCGCCGCATAAACTATGACTCACACCACATTTGTTTCAGTGGGTGTTCAGAATATTAGGTCTTTATAGAAGTCAGTCATGGTCAGTAAACTTCAATCTGACTGCATGGTGCAACATCCCAGAAGACAGTTATCTTTATACTAACTTCTGGATGTGTCAATCCAAAGTCCGTGGAATTCAGAATATCAGTTTTCCCTCAACAGTCCTCTGCTTATACCACACAGATAAAGTGGGACCAGTTTGCGTGTGCCACAATCAAGGACTTCTTTAGTAATATCATGTTTTTAGAAAATTATCTTCTCATGGACATTAAATAAAGGTCTTGTTAGCTGGATATTTATTCCCTCATCATGATTAAAGGCTTAAACTTATTGATAAAATAATTATCTACTTGTACATTAAGGGTTAATAATTTTAGCCTGCTCATTTCTGTTGTGTGACTTGATTTCAGGAACTTGAACTTGCCAACACATTACAAAAGTATATTGACAGACTTGGAATTGTGCATGACCAGTCAAACTACATGTATTATGTCTGGTTGCCAGAGGTAAGAGCTCAGAATGGCTTCAGTGAGAGTTGTTTAAGCATAATGCAGTAGTATAATGTTTTTCTCACAGCCCTTTAGTCTGTCCCATCTACTTGGATAAAGAAGACATGTATTTAATGGCCTATACATGTTAGAAATATGCTAAATTTTAGAGATGTAGGTACATTATATTGTAATGAATATCAGTAACTATCTGTGGGTTCTTGTTGAAAAATGGATTTATTTTGCTCACTATTGTTACAATTAATTGTTTACTTGATGGCAGTTTTGCCATTGGATCATAGACTTGATTATATATGACCTCCACACTGGTAATGATTGTTCTTGTCTTCTCATCTTAACACACGTATAGTGTGATGTTGTCCTGTTCATTTATTCACCACCAATGCACACACTGCTTGCTCATACGTGATTTGATCTGAACTGTCAATTGTCTCTGAAGCCAAATGGCTGGTATGAAAGGCCTTGTAATGATTCTAGAAAATTCCCCAACCTTCAACTAGCTTGAAGATGTTTCCAGTTCATATGACGGGGTCCCAGAACAACTGGTGCATGCAACTTCCACACCCTCTCTGTATAACGTGATATATGGCTGGCCTACTGTTCAAAATCATGTCATCACCATTAGCCAGTCATACACATTATAGTATTATTGTGTTGAATGGCATTTTCTCTTCTTGCTCTTCCTCCTCTCCTCTTTCATCATCCTTCTGACTTTCTCTACCCATATGTCTCATGTTGTGACCCCAACCAATAATGCCAATATTGCAAAAGGTAATTACTCATTTTAGTACCAATAAAATGTGTATTATCTCAGTGCGTTCAGACTGCAGGTAGAGGCAAAACCAACTTCTCCCCCCAAGCGCCTATATGGTGTATAACAGGACAGCTTTATTTCCAGAGACTTTGGCCAGTGGAAGCAATTTTTTAACTTTCATGAATCAACAGAATGATATATCTATCAGTCAAACATAAGCCTCTTCTTCAGTTAACTGAGGGTTTCCACATCTATTTCAGGATTACATGATAACACCTCTTTGAGCCTACAGCATCCTTGATAATATGACACACAGCACATGTCTAGTATCATATCCTGGTCTCATAATGTGTAGTACATCTGTGCACAATATTGTATTGAACACTACAATATCTTATTTACATTAAGAATACTTATTAAGAGTGAAAACACACAAGAATGTATAACTCTACTTGAGAACATCACAGTTCTGAAATAGGTGTTGTCTTCCCAATGTGTTTCAGGCACTGATCTTTGCTCCTGAAATTCAATGGAGAGATTAAGGAAGTGTGTTGAGTACAGACACAATGCTCTCTATTGTTCTGGATGTAAGATATTATATGTTTGGCTGTCAAGCAACAATTTTGCTACAATCGTGTGTGTGGTGCACTACTGCACAGTACATATTTATAGATAAAATGTGATTTCTGTCATAGCAGACCTTAATTATATATTGTGTTCAAAATAATTGTATGCTGCTTTATAAAATATTATTTTGATGTCATGTATAAGGAACTGAATATGCTTAGAAATTATAAGTCTATGTACCTTAAAACCCCCTAACTATGGGCCACTTCAGACGATTTTTTTCTCTGACGGCTATACAATTCACATTTCCTCACTTTTTAGAATTTGTGAATGATGCACAGAAAGCAATGAAAGTCGTTACCCATACCTTTTTATGAGTTTTTGAATAGTGGTACGTAGTTAGGTATTGAAGTGCCAAAACTATGAACCACAGATCAAATTCCACATATGGACAATAGATAAGTAGTATATATTTAAGTATAGGGCACTAAATGTTGTATTTACACTATCATGCCTCACAATAATGACAATTAACTTTGAAAAGTCAGGAATAAACAATAAAAAATGGGAGGGGGGGGGGGAAATGACCGAGCCCTTGATATTTTTAATGCATGATCAGATGCTGAGATCAATTATTTTCTGATGTGAGGCTCCCATATTTGTCTCTCTAGCACAAAATGAAGATATTAGAGCTATCTTAAAATACTGGGAAACTAATTATTGATAAAAATTGATAAATAAATTGAATAATTCAATTCAATTCTTTATTATTTGTGTGCTGTATCAACAGCCTGGTGGCCAATTACAGATACAGCACAGAGATAAACTCACAAACACAGTAAAACATAAAAGGTAAAACAAGCAATATATAAAATACATTGATACGGAAAGTACACAAAAAATTACTACTAACTACATTAGGATATTTGTAAAATAACATGAATCAATTAAGTAAATTATACTATTATAAAATGTGAAGAAGTGTGACAATTTTCGTCTCGAATATGTCCAAATCCCTGCAGACAACATTAGCAGCTGATGCGCATCTAGCAGAAGGACTGTTTTTGAACAAGGGGCTAAAACTGAACATAGAAAAATCCCTCAGGTTCCGAGCAGGGATGCGGAGACCGACAGCTTCCAGAAGGGAAGGACAGCATTTAAAACCGCGGTAAAC
>NW_019059819.1:16070-41116 GCF_000696155.1 Zootermopsis nevadensis
GTTACATATAACATATACAGGCAATCGAGAGAAGAGAACGAAAAGGTTAACGTGCGAACAAGACCCAGCAACTTAATACAATGTGAAAATATGTGGTCAACATGGTTGTGAAATCGGAGCTTAGAGTCGATAAATATTCCCAGCAAACATATCGGAAAGAAAGTTAATTTTTCAGTTCAAACTTAGTTCCAGTAATTTTCAAGTTCAGGAATTTTTAATGCATTTCTAGTGGAAGAAACCTTGTTTGGATTTGCAATTGGCATAATAATGTCCGCCTGACTGTAGAATATACAGTCCTCCTGTGGTGGCCAAACCCAGTAACGTCCACTCTTCTCCATGCACTTCACCATGGCACCCGAGTTTGTTACACTAGTTACCTGCCCTGGCCAGTACTCCTCCTCAAAACAGACAATGACAAAAATCCCCAACTTTTGGTTTGTATTTGCTGTTATGGTGAGGCATTTCTACCGATTCATTCTCCTGATAGGTTTCCATAGATGTATCTGAATCTAATGTTGGACAATCTGGTTCATCTTCTGACTCACTGCAGCTTCTTTTTTTCCGCAGATGATGTTTCTTTGACTGAGTGGCAACAGAAGTTCCTGATGTTCCAGCTTTGTTAACAGTGGTGGTATCTTCTTCTGTAATACTTTTCCCAGTCTCGACATTGATCATTCTCTTTCTTCTGCGGCTTGATCCTGTGTCTTCTCTCCTTGTATTCTGTAGGTGCTGAATAAAGGATTCTCCCACTGAGCTTTTCACATCTAGTGAGTCTGCACTAGGTGGCAATCTTAATAACAGGGGCTTGCATCTATTGGAAATATTCCTGCTTTTTGGAAGCCAGATTTAAGATTATTAGGTCCATTTTCTTCCAGCTTTGTCATGGACACTGTAGGTAATCTGCGTCCAGTGGGAGTGGACTTCCACTCATCCAAAATCTTCCTCTATGCTATTTTCATGGGTCTGAAGTAGGCTATATACAGAGGCTGTGTTAGGTGGGTTGAATTGGGTGGTAACGCTACAAAAGCCACATTATTTTCTCTACATGCCTTTAAAACTGGAATGCTCATGTCTGAGCTGAGGTTATCACCAGTCAGTACATGCTTCCCTCCTGCTCTCTTGACATGTGGAAGAAATAAGGTGAAAAACCAGTCTTCATAACTTTGTGTGTTGAACCAGCCACTTTTTGTTCGATTTTATCTAGCCCCAGAAGGGCCACCCTGAGTCCATGTGTCCCACAAATTCTCTGCTTTGTAATTCACATATGGAGGACAGATTTAGCCTGCTGCATTGCCACATATCATT
Source organism: Zootermopsis nevadensis (assembly GCF_000696155.1). Next base: position 17,376 of record NW_019059819.1, read on the forward strand.
AACGAAATTGCTGCTTTAGTACTGTTCTTTATTGGCTCAGGGTACTTGCATCCCCTCTTCGTTATGACGTGTTTTTTCCTAGAGCCGTCGACGAGATTGGTCTCATCATAGTTCCAGAGATTTTCAGGGCGTACATCTTTTGCAACCTGTGATAAGTTTTGAATATAACTATTAATAACAGATGCGTCAAGTGCTGCTCGACATCGTTGGATATTGCTGCAGAAAGAACACGATCGTGTCGTTTGAGGAACTTCTCAGCCCATTTTTTACCAGAAAAATTGTTGCAAAATGTTTTCACTTTCCTGCCTGATCCATCCAGGTAGCTCTTGACTATGCATCTCAAATCTAAAGTAGTGATTGGAGACCCGAAATCACACATAGCAATGGTGTGTTGTACAAAGGATTCTTCTTCTTCCTGTGTAAAAACAGTTCTAGGGCCTGGAGCTCCAATATTGTTTTACTTTAAAGCTTTCATTTTAAGAACAATAGAGCTCCGAGGAATCCCATAGTGTTTTGATGCTTGTCACTGGCTCATCTTTTTTCTTGCAATATCATCCAGGCATTGTTACAGGGTATGTGGAGAGTATGGCAAATAAGGTCGGCCGCCAACCTTGCGGCGAGTTTCTTTGCTAGCCATCACCACAGCACCTGTAAAGGAGATGTGGTTCTTAAGAAACTTGTAAGTACGATACTACGGTAACTGAAATGTTATTGTTATTATTATTTTCTCCCATAATTGCTCAGAGAGCAGTGTAAAATTACCGGTACTGATATTTATATGAAGGCAAACAATTGGAGATTATTCATATTAAGAAAAAAAATAAGTTCTACACAACTCGACTCGAATGGCTAAATATGCATGGAATAAGTAATGTACAATAAGGATATCATCACCAAACATCTGAAAACTGGAAAAACAATACAAAAAGAAAAGAAATGCTCAAGAAAATACAGTTTATAACTTGGAACACAACTATGTTCCACCTGGAAATGTGGACCATTGTTAGGCATCAAGTTACAGTTTTTGTTACGGCTACACCGATTTTTTTTTCAAAGAGTTAATGACACCTAACTTTACCACATACATACCGTAATTAAATGTATGAGCTGCAATTTAGTATGGCACTCACCTGTTAGGCTCGGTATGAGAAAGTTTGCACAGGTATTCTTCAAAACACTTTTCACGTGATTTCCCTCGCTTTCCAGTGCACACAAACGCGTTGAGGTGGAAAGTCGAAAACTTCTCGGTAGATGGCTTAAGATGTCTCACCCATCCCTGCATGGTCGCGACACACGTGGAGTTCATTGTAACTACGTAGTAGAAGAAAAAGTAATGCAAAACGCATTGGACCATTAGTTGTGGCGGTGGCCTATAGTTAGGGGGTTTTACGGTATATAAGATTTTGCCTGTTATTTTGTATGGGTGCGAAAAATTGTCTCTCACTCTGATGGAGGAACATAGATTGCAGGTTTTTTATAAAAAGGTGTTGATGAGAATATTTGGACCTATGAGAGAAGATGATGGGGAATGGAGAAAACTGCATAATAATGAGCTTAAAAATTTGTAATCCTTCCCCAACACTGTCAGGGTCATTAAGTCAAGTAGAATGAGATGGGCAGGGCATGTGGCGCGCATGGATGGGGCACAAGGTGTGCATCGGGTATTGGTAAGGAAGCCTGAGGGGAAGAGACCGCTGGGAGACCTAGACATAGATGAGAGGATAATCTCAGGCGGGATCTATGGGAGATAGGAGTTGAAGGCGACTGGATTTTGCTGGCCCAGGACAGGGACCAGTGGGGGGCTTTGATTTGTTCAGTGATGAACGTTCATGTTCCCTAAGCCATGTAGTTAGTTAGTTATGTATATAAGAGGAATGACTCTTCTAAATGGTGTTTGGAAGATATATTTTGATAGACTGATATGAATTATTTATATGGTCACAAACAAGATATAGGCAGTGTTGGCACATTTTTGTTTGTTTATTTAAAAGATTGATGTCCATAAAAGAATCAGAAATATGTAGGTGTTTTTTCTTCTTCTTTAGATTACGTTCATATTGTAGTTTCTATTGGTGATTGTTGTTGCAGTATGAGATTGTTTTATATATTAAAGTTACTGTGGCATGATGCTTGATATAGATATGTAATTTACAGAACAGTAAATGGACATTAAGTTAAGCTTTAAAATTTACAACATATATTTAATTCTCCCTTCTTAAATATAAGGTCATTATGACATTAAATTTAATAACAGTTCTGGGTTTAATAAATGTAAATTGACCATCTTTGTTGCATCATTATCATAAATTTAGTAACATCAGTCTTCAGTATTAACATCACAGCTTCAATGTTGCACAAGATCACCCATTACTGCTCCATATGCAGCATGTTCAAAACAAATAATACAATTACACGTGACTATATTTAATGCATAAGTGCAGCTGTAATAACAGAGAAACAGTTAAATGTTCACAGCCACATGAAGTAGTTCACTTGTGGGCTGCTGCAGTGCTGCGACCATCCTCAATCTAAAACGGCATCACCCCTGATACCAATGTTATGTACCTAGATGTGCTTGAACAGTTGTTGTGGCTCCAGCTAAGGGAGAGCTTTCCTACTAGTTTTACTCTTCCAACAGGATGGGACCCACCACATTTTTACTTGAGTGTGAGAGCATTTCTTAAAAACCAGCTGCCTGGAAGTTAGATAGGGCACTGAGGACTGACACGTTTACCACCACGATCCCCAGGCCTGTCACCTCTTGACTTTTTTCTGGGGTTTTGTCACTAACTGCAACTACAGACCACCAATTCCTGTCTTTGCCATAGCTATGAGGATGCATCTCAAATGCAGCTATACAAGTCAATGCAGCAATGCTGCAGTACACATGGATGGAGTTTTAATATTGCCTAGACATTTGCTGTGCAACACATGGTGCATATATTGAACACATGTAAACAAAACTTTAAATGTTTCTCTACATGTACCAATTTCTTTGATTGTTGTGACTGCTCTGGTTCATTCCTTATAGCCAATCATCTTTATCATTTTAAAACACTCTGTATAATGGAATAGGCATATATGCACACAAAGAGAAAAAGGAGAAATGGAATCAGACTTAAATTCACATATCAACTCATGCAAGAGATAATTAAAACTTTAAAGGTCAATTTAGGTATTATACCTACTGTATTATCCAGTGTAGACCTAATTGTAGAATGACCCTTCCGTATAGACGTATTTACATCAAAAAGGATGAAACGGCCAGTGCGGTTACTATGACATTTGACTGATATGTGCCTATGGTAGATGAAGCCGCTGTGATATTGACCTTACTATTTAGTCCCAACGAGATGGAGTGACAAAAAAATAATGCTCAACAGTTTATAAACACTAAGGACTGAGTTTGAACATCGAATAATTTCCCGCTTTAGTGGCGTTAGTGACATTTCTTGGCTAGACCGATCTGCCGGCTACTTGAATAGCAAAGTATTCCATACATAGCCTGCAGACTTAAACAATCTCAAACAAAGAATGTCTGAAGAAATTGCCATATCACTGGTCATGTTATTGTGCTTAATGGGAAGTGTTTTGAATCGGGCATAATGTTACATAAATCTTGATTGACAACATCTGACGGATGTTATCTTTAAGAAATAACTTTTGTTATAATGTTCCTCAGTTATGGCAAACACTTATGTTTCAATTCACATTACTTTTAATAAAGTGTAGTCGACTAGTTTACCTTTAAAATGATGGATCATGTATTCATGTATGTATGAATCATGCCCCATCATGTATAAACTAACCATCTCTATGGTATTTCGATGTGCAGGATTTTCTATGTGATCTGGAAGAAACCAAAGAGGGCACATCTAAAATGCTTATTTGTTTCTTTTCTTTTCTTTCGTCCCTCCAGGAAAATACCAAGACAAGTAACTTAAATTAGTCTGCGACCGCTTCTTTCATATCCGTTCTAATTCATTAGTCATTAATCATACTAACATTCGCCGCTATACGTTCTGAGTTACCGACAGGGTGGTTAAATAAATCACAAAAAGAATAAATAAGTTTTTTTTCAAGATAACCGATATCAAGTAATTAAATAGCAGGGCAACAGTCGATCTTCTGAATTACTTCATTTCCCGCTTTGTGCTCTGCAATCACCGATAAACGGGAACGCAACTGTCCCATTCCCGCTCCCAGCAGGAACTGCATGGACTCATGACTAAGTACTGGCAGTAAAATACTAGCTAAAATTCCTACAACAGAGCTCCATCTAACAGTGTTTATTTCAGGTTATTGTGTGTGAAGGGGGTTATATATATATATATGCTGTGCTGTTGAACAGAGTGTTTTTCTGTACGGGTGAAATGTGGTTCCACTAGAAAGTGAGTGTCGGAGAAAAATTTGTCGTTTACTTACCGGGGTCACAGTTTCAAGCACAACAGGCATCCATGAACTTTCTACTATTGCCATCCACTGGGTCACTTCTGGATTAGATGACTACGAAAACGAAGGAGGTAAACTTAAATCCTCTTGATACTAAGCAATTTTCAGATAACTTATTATGACAGTCCATACATTCTAAATCCCGACATTTCATTGGGGACACTTCCTTATCTGCAAAGATAAACTATTTGTAACAATTTCAAAAATATTCTTCACATTTGTTTACATTCCTCGCCGCTTTGTTACGGTCGCTGTGCAGTGATGTAAAGACTTCTGAACTACATGGAGTCGCTTCATCGTTGCTAATAAAATACTGGAACAATCTTGCGAAAAATCTGTCAGGCGCAAACACTCGTCACATTGTATTCAGTGTTATCTACTAAAATTCAGAGCGCCATATGAAAGTAATGAACCTAAGTGACCAAGATTTCAAATACAATTTCTATTATTCTTGTATATTTCTACGGCACTAGCGTAAAAGCGAGACCGATTAAATTCACGCCGTCGTGACACTGTGACATCAATTGAACAATTAAAGACTATGATTTCTACAAGCCTGGTCGTCTATGGCTCTCAGAAGGCTTTCTTACCGGTCTTAATCTAATCCAGAAATCCGATGATGAGTCGTAGCGCGTATGGTCACCCTAACGTCTGTTTCAGAACTGAGCACAAATAATCCGACATGCATATTTTATTTACGTTAAGCATTGGATGTATATTGTTATTGAAACTTCTTTAGAAAATATTAATCAAAACAGTAAATGAAACACGCCTGACTTACGCTGCACAGTCTTATTTTTTGCATGATGACATATCGCAGAAATGTGGAAGGATTCGTCACCAAAATTACGAAAATGGAAACCCCGCTGCCACCACAGAAATTAGGTAAGTTGGAGTAAGAACAGTACTTCTGGCATTGCTTTGTCATACATTTTTTTACTGGCGATACATAGGACACGTCTTTTATTCGGTTGTGCCTTATTGCCCATGCCTAAAGCCGAACAGCTGAAGGTCAGAACGCGCTACTTGCTGGCGATCACGAATACGGAAATGACCGAGGAATACCGAACAAGTTGCAGTCGCCATTTTATTTGGGAGTGAATAGTGTTTCGTATGTGACTCTCTGTTGTTTATATTTAAATCTCCCAAGAATTCGGTGTTGTATATGCGGACGGTTCACAGATGGCTTGTCTGATAACATTGAAACAAGAAATTAAGACTTTAGAATCAGTATTTCCAAAAAACCACGAAAGATTCCAGATAGTGTCAGCTAGTGTGGATGAACTGAACTGTAGATTCGTAGGCAAAAATGGGAAGAAATATGAAATTCATGCGAATATTACTGTAAGTGGAATGCAGAAATACAATTGGGCATAGATATTAAAATGCACAACGTATTAGGTGCCTACTTATTCTTATTGTGTAGGATGTAGCTGGCAAGATTTTGAAAACAAAGGAAACATTTGTCCATGTTTACCACATTTTTTGATCCAGTGCTTTAAAAAACAATAGTTAGGTAGGCTGCAGGTATTAACACAGCTCCATTTCAGGAGATTGTCGGGTAGACTTTGTTTGGTAAATTGTGCTATATTATGTAATATTTTTATTGTATTTTAACTCTGCTAGCATATTCATTTTTAAGTCTTGAAGGTTAGAAGACACTTCTCAAAACTTGTTGTAACATATCACTTTTGAATATTTGAAGATTTTTTTGTTTGTATGTCTCTCAAGTCAATTCAGTGATTGAGATGTCCCAGAACATACTTCTAGATAGGCTCTTGCCCCATTCATTGGATTTTGATTCAAGTATATTTTCAGTTATTATTAACTAATATTGACCTTTATAACACTCATATGATGTAAGTTAATTTTGCATATCTCATTATGCTTAGTTTTTTAAACTTATGTGCCTTGTCAAATCTAATTTTGTTTATGTTATGTTGTTGGAACATACCACAGCAGACCTGTATACCACATGTGTATATAATAAATACCTTTATATGTGGAATATACGTTTGTGTTCTTAAAGGGATGGCTGGAATTTGTGCCACTCTTGAATGAATGTGCAACAATGGGATCCTGCTGCACAAGCATAAGCACCTACATTAAATGGTATCATGCACTTCCCCTATGTAACTTGTTTCATTTGCACCTGTCACATGATAAGTTGGAGCTGAGTGATGCCAGTATGGGATGAATTACAGTTTGCAGTAGGGCCATTCCACGTCAGTCCAACACAGAAAAGAGACATTTCCAACATAACCCTTTTAGAATTTAATGATTTTCTTTTTTGTGAGATAAGCATTTCTGCCAAATGTTGCTGCTTTGTGGCCACTAGATTTTTGAGAGCAGACATCCAGAGTTGACTGAATACCAATGTTTGGGACAGAAGTTGTTTTAGAAAAAGCTGCATAACTTCTGCCCTTATTGAGATGCAGAGTTCATTTTATGTTCATTTCCAAGATAATAAAACAACCTTTCCAATGACCCTTTACATCAATATATTAAGCACAATTATGTTTTCCCAGTGGAGGGCATTGGTGAATTCAGTGATGAACCTTTGGATTCTGTAAGCCATCTAGTTAGTTAGTTAGTTTTACAGTTATGTTTTCATGATTTTAATGTTTGACTTTGTATTTCTCAAAATGTGATATTTCATGGAGGAAAAATATATCATGTGCATTCAGTGGTTATTTAAAACAACTGCATAATCAAGATGGTACTGCAGTGGGATTGGGTTTTGTGAAACATTTTACTGTGGAGAGTCACTTTACTTTTACTGATGAGAGAACTTCAAGGATCATGCTTCCTTTAAATTCTTTACATTTATTAATTTACATTAACATTTGTTGAGTGTGAAAAAAATTAGGAATACTGCAGTTTATATAGAAAGATACCTTTTAGTAAGAAAGCCAATTACATAAAAGCTAATAACAACTTTAAACCCTCAAAGGTAATGTGACATTAAGGCAAAGCTCATTTTCTCTAAGTAACTTGCATGAGAATTGTATGGTTCTTTCATCCTGGTTAGTGGAAGTTGCTGTTGTTAATTTGGTCTCTTTACTGATTACTGACTGTGTGTATACATCCTGTTATGGTGTTAAGAGTAACATTTGGTAATGTAGGGTCATAGTGAACTGATTTAATAAAATTCTCTGAGCCTGTTAGTTGTGTCAAGTGGTTAACTTTTGCTAGAATTACTGTTAGAGGAAGCTACAGAATATGTGGTGTAGCTGTGTAAATATATATATTGTGACGTGTTGCGGCGACCCACGTTACAATATATATATATATATATATATATATGATGCAAAGGGTCTCTGAGGAAGGACAAGAATGGGGAGCAGCTTGCAGAATCACATGGCATCATAGACAGATGGAAGGATTACTTTAGTAAGTTACTAAACGTTCATATAGCTGATCAATTTAAAGAGCCTGAAGAACATACAGCAGAGCCCTTCATCCTGGAATCGAGCCTTACTGAAGTTGAAATTGCCATTGGAAAATTAAAATGTTATAAATCTCCAGGTTCTGACTCGGTTCCAGTAGAACTAATCCATGCAGGTGGTAGTACACTGCACTCAGAGACACACAAGCTAATAGCCTCTATTTGGAACCAGGAAGTACTTCCACAACAATGGAAAGAATCAATTGTCCCTATCCACAAAACTGAGTGCAGTAACTCCCAAGGTATCTCTCTTTTGTCAACATCATACAAAATTTTATCGAATATTCTTCTGGCACAGTTAACATCATTTATGAATGAAACTATTGGGGATGATGATGACCCCTGAGGATCTCATATTTTCTAGTTCCCTAGTTTGAGAAAACAAATTTAAGTTTTGTTTCATGGTTTTATTTCAGTTTTTTGTTTTCAGTATTTAAGATCTTGGGTATCCCACATCTGAAGCCAAATTATTCTGGAGCTAATGTGTTATTAGAATGCATATAGTGGCTTAAAGTATTGTACCTAACCTTCTCAAATACTTAGAAGAGCACTTAGTAGTGAAATGGGTTTTTTTTATTTGTCATACCAATTTCATCTCCTTATACTCTGTTTTACTATTGAGACAGTCAAGGAAAATACCTGTATATAGTGAGCGATTAGAGATAGAGCTTAATGGGTTATTGATTATGGAAGAACAGGCTTTCAGAATATTCCTTGTTATTTTATCATAATCTAATGAGATTTTTATTTGAGGGAAGGTGTTACACTTTTATCTCAGTTTCAGTAGTTGGAATAATTTTAATACCAGGAAATTCCACTTTTATTAATGAAATTGCATCTTCTTTCCTCACTTGATATAAATGAAAAATGTCAGCAATTGTTAGAAAGAAACCATTTAAAGAATCGGCAGATTTTTCTGAGCCCTTTTTATTGTTTATAAGAAGCGAGGGCATCTATTCAGGCTAAAATTTTCTAGTTTTCTTTTTTGCCATACTCCATGATGTTTTTATTTTATTAATAAATTCTGCTTGGGTATTATTATTTATGGTGGCTGTAAGTATTGATCTGTTGAGTGTCATATGTTGTACTAAGTACCCTAATCCAGTGTAGCAAATCCACTATCTTTTTAATTTTTGCAAGGTAAGAACTAAAAATGATAATACCATAAAAGTGTTTTAAAAAACAAATGGTTAAAGAAACAGTAACCCTTGAACCGAGGGTCACCACACAGTTGTTGTCACTAGGTAATATTGCTCTAAAGGTGCTGAAAATGCATAAAACATAATGAACACAAAAATGTTGTGATTTTATTTTATTTATTCTTGATGCTTATAAACCTTTACATATTTTATCTTATTTTTATCATAGAAAAGCAATGCAATATTACAAAAATAATAATTACTGATTAAACCAAAACTTTCAACATTTTAAGTACAAACTGCAGAACATATTCAGAAGAGTTAAAAAAATGTCATATCTCAGCCTAAAGTAAAGAATGACACATTAAAATCCTAAGTGAACTGTTTTATCTGCTACAGAGAACACAAACTGAGTGACTGCAAATAGAACATAAATTTTAACACATTTTTATTACTGAAAAAGAAAGAGGAAATATGACATCTATTCTACCATCCATAGGCTCTCAAAGGAATGCTGAAACATCATCTAACTGTGTCTCAGAAATGTTATCTGTGGCCAAATGAACTTTGACATTAGGATTTAAACTTGCAAATATGAGCTTTGCATCAATGACAGTCGCCTACCAGGCTGACTGGTGTACGAGGGAACATGGGCAATGAACCAAAGTATAGCTTTCACCTGTTTTGCTTTCAGAGGACTCCGAGAAGTTATTAACATTCATATTTTTCTTCAAATTGGGCAGACATTATTTGTGTCCTTGCTTAATAGACATAAGTAATTGTAATTATTGGAAGGAGGAGAAAAGCAGCATATGGGCAAATGCAAGGCAATTATGAATGTCTAGAATTATTGTGTCTGCTGTACACTTACATCATTTCCAGTTTGAGAGTTAATTGATTTTTGTTGTGCAGAGTTTACAAGAGTTTTCCCTATATTTTCTACAGGAGTACTATAATTTTCATTACTTAAGTCATTTTGAGTTCTTATTGAAAATTATGCAGTATGATACAAATCATATATTCTAAATAATTGTTTTTTTTTTCTGTTTTCTTTGAAATAGTTTATATTTATGTCACTGCAATTTATAAAATCTTTGAACAGTCATTCCTTGAAAAAGCAACATACCTATTGAATATTGAAGTCTAGGATTGTGATTAAATTTGGAATATCTTTGTCAAGTGATTTCTGAAATACTTTGTGTTAAAAATGCCACCACTGGGGTAAAAAGGCATATGCATGGGTTTTTTTTAATAACTCCTTTGATAATGCACTTAGAGAAACATTCTATATCTCACTTTATGAAATTTTCTTTAAAACTGTATAAAAATATACTTCACTGTTTATAAAGCCTCTGAGTTATAAGTCGTTTAACTCCTGAAATTAAATCTTCTTAGTATGTTTTATTTGGTCATTACACACGTCTTGAAATCTTGATTCTGATATTGTACAATCTATGCAGCTGATAAAACTTTATTTAATAAAACAGTAAGGAATCAAGTGTGGCAGAAAACATAAGGGCTTATGTCATTGTTTGTTATTAGTTTCAGTGTTTTAGAATGTTAGGAAATATGCTACTGTTTTCAATATTTACTTCTTCTGTTTAGTTATGAATATATTTGACTGTGTTACAGGAAACCTATCCTTCAACTCCACCAGTTTGGTTTGCAGAATCAGAAGAAACGAGTGTAACTAATGCTGTCCAAATTCTTAGTAACACTTCTGGCAGAGACAACCATGTAAGTAAAACAGTTTTGGATTTTAAATTTCCTTTTTCTTACCTGATAATTAGTATCTTTCATTCATTACTCATAGTTTTTTTCTTCTTGTTGTTATAAGGTCTTTTTATTGTTTGTGAATTTTGTGTTAGTAGTCCTAATGTATCAGGAAGTTGTTTTTGTTACTTCCTTACATGCTAATGTTCCAGTATCGTCAGTGAGATTAAGTTGAGAAGAATGCGATTGGCAGGGCATGTAGCACGCATGGATGGGACAAGAGGTGTACACCGGGTATTGGTTGGGAAGCCAGAGGGGAAGAGACCGCTGGGGAGACCTAGATGTAGATGGGAGGATAATGTCAGGCAGGATCTATGGGAGATAAAAGTTGAAGGAGACTGGATTTTGTTGGCCCAGGATAGGGTCTGGTGGAGGGCTTTGGTTAATTCGGTGAACCCTCGGGTTCGGTAAGCCATCTAGTTAGTTATTTCCATTTCAGTGATTCATAGAGCACATTTTTACATTCTGTTGTGCCTGTTTTAACACAAATAATAAAATGTAATCGAAGATCCTACCTTGCATATTGCCTATTCTTAACTAATTATCTTTATGTTTTAAGAAGTTGTTATAATTTTTGTGTTTGTTAACAGGTGCTGAACCAAGTTGGTATTCTACTTCGAGAACTATGTCGATTACATTGTATCCCAGAACCCCCCGATATTGCGCTGCTTACAATGCCAGCTGCTGCTGCTGCATATCGACTTCCAGATCGGCTGGAGGAAGATCGAGATATGGAGGACGAAGATGATGATGATGAAGAGGAGGGAGAGGAAGATCTTCATCTTGAAATGGATGAAGGAGAGGGTGTTGCCAAGAGTAAGGTGAGATGTAAGACATTGTATCGTTTGAGAGAAAAATAAAGAAAATGCAAATGAAGAAAGCTCACTAAGGAATTTCCATTTTAGGTCCAGTTGAGTACTAGCACTCATTTGAAACTAAACTAAACCATGCCAAGTGTGAATTCCGTAAGTAGGCCTACTTGTTTTCATTTTGTTTATATTAACCCCTTCACTGCCAGCAACTCTGCTGCTAGCTTACCTCCCACATCATTGTTAGCAGTATACTAGTTGTCTGCAGTTTTTTATTGTAAGAAATTTCAGCCCTGAAGATGGAAACAGTATGTTACTCCGAAATGTTGGCATCTGCCAATGAGTACCTTGAATTAGGCCAAGACTGCTTCTTTTCACATCCTTTCCAGTTCTTTATTTACAGATAACAGAATCAACACATCCACAGAATATTACTCTTCCAATCATTATATTAAAAACTTAAATATTTTAACATATGACTAGTAGATTCTGTTTCATCCATCATTTAAGAAGTTAAAATACCTGATTCACAAAACTGTTATTTGCATTGGAGATGTACTGGGATACTGGGAACGACCAGTTTTTCAAGTGCCTGAGCATTGCGGGTCCCAACTTTTTCGTTGGCTCGATCTGTAGACATTTGGTAGGACAAACATCCATGGCTTGAGTGGAATTCGAATCCATGGTCCCAGCGACCAAGTGGCACAAGGCCCACGCCTCAGACTGCGCGGCCACTGCGGACCCCATTGGAGATGTGCTGTAGCTTAAATACAATGTGAATGAACCTGATGATATCCGTGTTCAGTCAAAACATATAGTTAAGTATTCACAAATACTAGAAACAATAATGTAAATGTGACAGTGAAGAAATAGTCAAGATTATGTGAACACGCTACATTATTGAACTGACATTAGTAATTACAAAATTTGGTTCTTAAGATAGAGCATTGTCATGTTAGTATGTCCTAAGAATATCACTCAAACAACTTGCTACACATATTTCTTCTGCAAACATTTTAAAACATATTTCAGTTTGAGATTGGTTTCAGCATAAAGAAGTGATTTGTAGTGGTTGTGTATTAATTTCCAGGTGGACGAGATGGACACGGAACACTTGGCAACATTGGAACGACTAAGGCAGAATCAACGGCAAGATTATTTAAAGGGCTCTGTTTCTGGCTCCGTTCAAGCAACTGATAGGCTTATGAAAGAACTGAGGGATATTTACAGGTCCGACAGCTTTAAGAAAGGTAACTTTGAGCATTATTATCGTTTTACTGGCGTAGACTCGTGATAGGGATATTGACAGGTCTGACAACATAAAGAAAATTATGACTGAACATTACTTTGCTATGTTCAAACCCTAATTCGTATTATGTAACACCCAGTTTAATGTTTAGTTACGCTCATGAGCCCGACAGCTCTCGACAGTGATACTGTTTGTTCCGTTTTACAATTGCTGCTACTATTAGGCAACTTTCAGTAGTACTTCTAAAGTGTTTCATTTACTGTCTTAAATGTTGTTAATAATGTTGTTAGATGACAAAAGTGTTCTATTTTATGAATGCTGCAGCCATTAGAAAGCTTTTATAAGTACTTCTTAGATGGGTGATTGAAACATTTAAATAATATAGTGCAGAAGCAGCTTGTTTTAATAGAGTTCACAATGTTTAGAAAAAATGTCATCATGAATGTCTTTTATTTGGTTTCTGATATGTTCTTTGCATGAAATGAATGCATGTAGGGGTGACCATTTATGTCTGGCTATCCATCTTCAGGATTCAACTCAAAAACCACTGGACAGATTTTGTTGAAATTTGGTGTGGATGTTATGCTATCAGAGACTACCATGAACTCATATTTTCTAATATCTTACTGTCTGTTTTACTGGCATAGCAGATGAAGAACCTTGTGAGGTTGGAGCGACAGTAGTGACACTTTACGTATGGCCATACAATGATGAACAGTGACAGATCTTTGAAGAAATACACAAATGTAGTTCAGTAATTCCTTGTACAGTGTAGTTAGATATTAAAGTTGTTTAAATAAGGCAACAAAAATTTCCTTCCATGTGTAAAAATATATTTGGATCACACAGCATATTGACAAGCCTTGGGTTGAGAAGACCTGTGTTATTGCATTGTAGAATTTTCCTATATGAAGTGGTGACTACAATATTTGTTATAGGGATGTACAACATAGATCTGGTGAATGACAGCCTGTATGAGTGGAACATCAGACTTATGAGTGTTGATCCCGATTCGCCTTTACATAATGATTTGGTGTTGCTCAAAGAGAAGGAGGGAAAGGATAGCATCTTACTGAATATGACTTTTAAGGTAATTCTCACTTTCCTTCATTACTACCGTAAATGGTATGCATATTATGTTATTTAAGTACTTGTACCAATGTAATATTCCACTCCAAATTATAGCTGGTTGCCTTCAGACTAGTGGTTAGCGTCCTCGCCACTGGACCCAAGGTTCGCTGCTTCAAACCTGGCCGAGGTCGATAGATTTTTAAGGGTGTTAAAATAATTCCATAGCACAACTTCCTTCAGAGGGGAAGTAAAGCTGGCGGCCCCATGTCATAGATTTACGGCATTTAACAGAACATTGCGAGCATGAAACGAGATGTTTCGTAAGCAAAATTCAGTGGCCATTTCTCACCCAAGTCTCTCCTGATTCACTACTAGATGGCTCTAGCAGATAAATCAGGATTGAGTGGAAATTGTGCAGAGGCAGTGGGCTTGTCACTCACTACTCATAAATGCACGCTTTAAAGACAAAGAAACCTCCCAAATGGGAGGAGGCCAAGGCTCGACTTTGGGCTGTTGTGCCACGGTCAGTCAGTCTAATTATAGCTGATGGAAATGTTGAAAACAAGTAGTTCTGGGAAGAATTTGTGACATCTGCTTCCTTTCAAATGCTTAGGCCTTCAATCTATCTTGTATCTGTGTGTGGGATAATTTCTTTGCATTCTTATAAAACATTCATAAAGCTATTAAAATGACTAAACTAGAAGATAAATGAAACTGTAGATGCTCCATTACCAGCAAAAATTTGCGTCATAACATGCGTAAAATCTTTAACATAAATTTCCATATGCAAGAATACATGTTTTACTGCACTCGTAACTAACTCCATGGAAATTTCTTCTTTAGAAGATGATATGCGCTCAGCTGGTCAGGAAATTCCTTTCCTTTTATGGGAGCAGAATATTAATTGCTGTGAGAAGCTACATGGGGCCAATTCTGAGGCACTGTGTGCATTTCATAACTTGCTGGGTTTTTGCAGAGTGTAGTTAACTCCCCGCCCAACCTGCAAATGAGGACCACCCCTTGTTAATTGTTCCTGTCTGCTTATTCCATACATTTGCAACTACTCTTCATATCTGGAGGCCTTCTCCTTTTTCCACAACATGAAGATGTACCGTGCCATGGTGGCAACCCACGTAACATGGTCACTGAAATCATTAATTAACTGAAATTGATTATGCTCTCCCGAAAAATTTACCACTGGTATGTCACTAGTAAATACAATTCCTTTATTTCTCATGCCTCTGAAAACATGTTTTATGATTGTAAATAAAGTTTATAAGTTGTTGTTGTTGTTGTTTTTTGTTTATATATATATATTTCAGTTCAGAACATATAGTCCAACGGTCTTAGAGAGCTAATGTTTTCTGCAGATATTGGCATTAAAGCAGGGATGGCAGTGAATTGAAATTATTTTATTTTTGGTTGAATTTTAATTAATATAGGACCATCTTATACAATATTCACATTTACTATAATCTCGCTCTTTGAATCAAAATACTCATCAATTTTTGTCTACAAAATTTGTCAGATTTATCTGCTGTCCACTGTTGTACCTTTACTTGTCATCAGGTGCTGCTCTGTCTCACATTCACTTACCCCACCCAAGCAAATAATACATCCTCAAGGCTTTGAAGTTTCTGCACTCTTCAACATTTCAGACATTTCATTTTCCCGTTTCCTTAAACGACATGTATTTAATGGTTGTAATATGGGCATTTAAATGCTTTAAAGAGAAGGCTTGAAATAAATTACAGTTTTTAGTGTAGACAGATAAAATGTAGGCTATTAGGGATGAGTTAGTTTCCCCCTTACTGAAGTTTCAAAATTATCAGCATAAAATTTTTCATTTTAATCTCATATTTATTATTTATTTATCCAGTCACCATTATTCTATTTTGGAGGATTCACGTACCAAATGTATTAATTTGAGAAGACCCTCGTTCTACCACAAATCCTGAGGTATTTTATTTTGGTGGTGTGCGTTGTGATTTCTTAAGCAAATTTTCTCCATTTGTTTCAGGAGACATATCCTTTTGAGCCACCGTTTGTACGTGTTGTCCATCCAATCATCTCTGGAGGTTATGTATTAGTGGGTGGAGCCATTTGTATGGAACTTCTTACGAAGCAGGGTTGGAGTTCGGCATATACGGTAGAAGCCGTTATCATGCAGATAGCTGCAACCTTAGTGAAAGGAAAGGCGAGGATTCAGTTTGGAGCTGCCAAGGTTTGTAACCAGGTACTGTATGCCGTACATGCTTTTTTGTTTCCTCCAAGGTTCCTGTTCAGAGTTGCAGAACAATATGTTGCTTCATAAATTGGCCTTCCTTATTAATTAAAATAATTGCTGAATTGGTTACATCATGGCTAGATATTGTGATATTAAATCATGGTAAGAAATATTACATGTATCACTACAATAACTTACACATTAAACTGCGTACATTTGAGATTTGACGTTCCTGTGGTAGCAAATATGAAGATGGTCGTCATACAGTTGTTGCACCGTGTAGTCTGGTAGAAGTTTACCAGCAGTTCAGAGGTGGTTGCTGCTTCCATTGCCACCCTGATGATGGAGGCAGCAACAATCCAGAAGACAACCATTTTCTGTGTTTAGAGTTAAAGCCGTCACGTGCGCCAGTCCGTGATTTCAGTGCCAGTAACATAATTTCGGCTTGTAATCGTGGAGTCCCGGGTTCGATTCCCGGTGGTGCCCGGATTTATAACTTGTGTTAGGCAAGGCTGTGGTCCAGGTATCACAGAATTTTCCTCTGGGGCTTCCCCGGTTTCTTCGTGGCATCCCAACGATTACTCCATTTTCATCATCATTAGATACTAAGCACACTGTAGAAGGTGACGGCAAACCACTTCTGGATCACTTGCCTAGGAAAAATATGAACAGGTCCCTATCAGAGAGATCTTGTTCATAATGTCACCAGGGGTCAGCTCTGACCCAATGGTACAAAAAAAATCAACATGTTATATACCGAATCATCTCTGGCGTTAGGAGTACTGCTTTGTGGTCATAGAATGGCATAGTGCATTCCTCGGATCATTGCTATTATGTTGGCTTAATATAAGAACAGTCATATTGACAGCACTGTTGGTAGGAGTGGACTGCTTGATGGAGGAGTGGAAGAGGTGAAGTGATGGGGATTGTCTATATCTCATGTTGATATCATGGCGTTTTCTTTGACCTAAGCAATACCAGAGATACTGGCACATTAGTAATATTGTAAACGCAAATAACTGTATAGGCACACAGATAAAGGAAGCAAGGTCCACATATTTGCATTGTCATCAGAGGGTGGCAGTGCCACAGTTTTTCAGTAAATGTGAATAATTGAAGTATAACTAGGGACGTTGAGATGATTACATTCTGAAACAAGCGTGCAACTTGGCGATACAGGTGGCCCTCGATTTACGCCGGGATGCGTTCCTGGACGAACCGGCGTAAATTGAAACTCCTTTATAATGTAAATCAATGGGAAGTCGATGACATGCATTCCCAGCACCCAAACATTGACGAGTAATATAATGACATTACATTTAAAGCTCTGAAATAATGTAAATAAAATAAAGGGAATTTAAAAAAATATATATTGTACACTTACAATCGGCAATTCGTTGGTCCCCGCAATTGACTGCGATTCTTTCATGTGATTGATGTGTACAGTGATCTCTGCTGTTATGCGATAGTTGCATTCATGTAAGACGCCGACCTATAGAAAATCGTGTAGTAAAAATAATACCGATATCTCTGCAGAGATTAAATTAATCCTTTGAAAGTTTAAAGCGCCAGGAATGAAATTGCATTAGAGCAAACTCGCTTATGCAAAAGTTTGCATTTCGCAAACAGCTTTTACCTGTTCATCGATCTCATTGGAGTAAATTCGCGTTAACGAAACATACGTCATTGCAGAGATGACTGTATTTATAATTTTTATTCAAAATCAGCGATGTAAGAATTACGATTTAATATAATAATCAGTACGAGATACATTGTAAAACATTATAAATAATAGTAAAATATATTTTTTTGACTTGCTAGTTTCAAAATCAGCGTTATTTTGAATCGGTGTAAATCGAGGGCTACCTGTAATTCAGAACAACAGTGTTTAGAATGTTGCGTTACTATTAATGTTATTGTTCCTTATATTTTGGGAAATCATGAATTTTCACTTCCTTCTGAATGTTTTGAAGTATTTAACATAAGGAAATTTTCTTTCTTTTTACTAGGGTCAGTACAGCTTGGCAAGAGCACAGCAGTCTTTCAAGTCCTTAGTCCAGATTCATGAAAAAAATGGTAAGTTTCTGTTCGTATTAGTTTAAATTATATGTATATTATTTAATAGTTTAATAGTTGTAGAAATTTTTTAAAGTTAGTGTTTAAAATCTTAACCTTTTTTGCTTACGTCACAAATATATCATTTCTGTATGTCCTAGTATAAGATATTACTGAATACAGAGAAGCATTTCATTTCTTTTATAAACCGGTTTAGTAAACCTGTGTCCAAGTATTTGATTTATGTAGACTTCACACTGTGTTCTTACACGAGTGCAGAGCTGATGTTAACAAAGTCGCAGCGACTCTTGATTGGCTGCCTTTAAGTATTTTTATACTATAAATGTTTTCCTTCATCTCAGAGACAAAAATGTTAGTGGATCACAACCAATATTTTCAGAAATGTCATATAAAGCACATAAATATTATTTTCTGTATGAGATTAAGAAGCTGAAATCTTTTACTTGTCAGTTAGGTATTCCATAAACTTTAGAGAATTAATGTGGACGTACATCGTGTATTTGTATGTAGCCGTGAACTTGTTCTTAGTATATAAGATTTTAGGTTTCCACAGCGGTGAGTATGAAGATTTCTGTCTTCTGGGTTGTTACGCTGTGTAGTCTGGTCGATATTAACCAGCGTTTCAGAGGTCATACTACCTCCATCATCAGGGCGATGTTCTTAGTATGTTTATTTAACATAGCACTCTCTGTTTTAGGTTGGTTTACTCCACCCAAGGAAGATGGTTAAAAAGTCTGTGAAACTTTCTTTGTTGTTTTTATTATTACTTTTTCCTTGGAAACGGTTAATAAAACCGAACTGCGAAGCCTAGAGACTGACGGGGTAAGTGCTGTCGTTAAAGCACGAGACCCAAAATAATAGTGTGTGGCGGTGAATTGTTACTTGCTCTGTATTGTGCGTGAGTGTTGATCTGTTGACATTAATTTATGAACAAGAGCATGTCCGTAGTTTTGAGTGACGAGCGAATTGATCGCACAGATGATTGTTTAAATATACAAGCAGTGTGTCGGTTGACATGTGTTAAAATAAACTGATTTCTTGAAAGAAAAAACAATTTTGTTGTATTCGTGTAGCTTTTTTTTTTTATGTATGGGCATTGTTGTGACTTCAAGGCCTCCCACTTAAATTTCCTCCAGAGGAAAACATATAAGCGACATTGTGGTATATTTTCTTCCATTTGTGTTCTAAATCGTCTTATTTTCATTGTTTTATGGCAGATGCGAAGCTAGTTTCTTATTGTTTTATCATTGTTTAAATTTTGTGATTGTTTTTAAGGCAGCAGTGATAAGTGTAATGGATCTGAAGTGTTGATAAGTGTATGTGAGCTTCTGGCGTGTTACAAACATTCCACATAGAATTTGTGTGGCTGCAGATTTGGTGTACAGGAAAGGATTGGAATGATACACGTCTTACTGCTGCGCGTGCTACTTCGGCCTTCCCGTTTACTCGCTCCACTCTCGATTACTCCGCGAATGACTTCACATTCTAAGTCATTGCCATTTTGTGTAGGCCGACATTGTACTCAGATGTGGCTCTAAATAAATTTGGAACTCAGTATTCAACTTTGAACTACAATTATGTGTAACATATTTCAGTTACAAAGAGAATAATATTGTATTTTCTGTAACCTTGAAATGAAGTATATATATATATATATATATATATAAGGAAGTCTGAAACCAAATGAAAGGGTTTTTGTTTATTGAAGAACAGCCTTCAGCAAGGATACTCATGTTTCTATATGCCATTGTAGTCTCAGGTTAACATTGTGCAGGTTCCTGGAAGGCAGTTTACTTGCGGAGTTTGATTTCTGTGCATTTGAGTTTACCAAACAACCTTCATTTGCAGAAATAGAAAATGAGTTATATATAATTGGCAGCATACTCATAATTACATATAAAAAAAGTTCTCATGTTTGGGTTAACACCAGAATTTAAATTGTAAATTAGTTCCTAACTTTTTTCTACTGTGTTGATTCAGTTAAATGGATCACGCCACTGGAAACATAAGAATATCCGTTAGTTACAGGCTGGTTTGGTAGATTCACGCAAGTTTGTAATGAATTTCAAATAAGGTCTTCTTTCTTTATTAGTTATAATGCAGTTTAGTTATTCTTCACTTGTATTTCACTAATGTAAAGAAATGAAATACTGTGTTTCAAAATCTAGGAATAAATTAACATTTGGAAGTATTTATTTTTTCTTTGAACTTGTCATTAAATTGGGATGTTCATTGTAGCCAGAAAATATTACCATATCACTTTCCATTGTTGTTCTGATGACATTTGGTTTTTGGATTCTATCTAGGAACTTAAGTGAACAATTTCAGTTATATAGAGTCCTTAGCTGAATATAATGAAATATAGAATCTACCTTGGAAAGAACTTACATTGCCCTCCTTCCTTCAGTTCTTTTAATTCCAACCTCCAACAGTCATACACATGCAAAAGTGCCTTTCTCTTTGTTGGCGTGGTTTTTGGAACTACCACTGGTGAGCAGTTGTATGTAGTTGAGGTTATCATACATTAGACATTAAAAATAAGGACACATTCCCTCACCCTCCCCTGGCACAAAACTGCTTTGAACAGTGTTATAATGCTTTATAATTCATATATGGAAATTGTTAAAAGTGCATAAAATACTATTGTACTACTAGAAAAATACATTTGAAAGCACATTCAGGAATTTCTGGCTGAAATACATATGCTAATTTTCATCACATTTTGTAAATGCACATTGGCGATTTTTCAGCAGATCATAAGTTTTCTTTTGTTTTATATATGACTAAGACTGTTCAAATGTATATTTGCTACAAAATACATTTAAAATTTTTGTGGTAATTTATGTAACTCAGAGAACTATTATACTGTCGAAGAAGTGTAAAAGGTAATTCTGCTTGGAACACAAATTATTTAAGTTCTGAAAGGAAACGAAAACCAAAATAGTCGGTAGTTGGGAAATAACATTTTTGCTAAAAAGTAGGCTAACCAGAATTTCCTGATCGCTTGCGGTTCGCGAAACATTGTTTGAGAACTTGGGGGTGGGGGGTAAACTGTAGCATACTGTTTAGTCTTTATGCCACACAGGAAATTGCGCATCTTGAGCATGGGAACGTACGTGTCCCCCTTTCCTCACTCTCCTAGACTTTCTCAGACTTTGCAGTGACGTAATACAAATATACAGTTGCGGTTTAATTAAATTCTGCCCAATATAAATACAGGATGTGTGCTGAAGTTTCATAATAAATTAATAAATGATGTGGTCTCCATTGGCATGAAGGTTAATGTGAGTGACAGTCTGTTAAAGCTTAAGACTTGCTCACGCACAGGATGCCACGAACCTGTATTTACGGAATAAGTAAAAAGTGCTTCATCCTACGGCAATATGTCATGTCGCTGCAGCCAGGTAAACAAGAATAACACGCCATTCTCACTGCTGGCGGAAGTGGCAGCACCTGTACAAACAGTTGCTTCTCTTTGCATGCGCTGGGCGACAGTCTGCTTACATAAAAGAAGGTTAACTTATGTCTGTGACAGGGGAATTAAGATCGCTCGTGGCAAGTAAGACGTTAGAACTTCGGAGCTAACGACATCGAAAGCATGTGATTTCAAGTAATAGTGGAAGTGTCAAATGGAGGAAAAGATAGTAATGACATGTGAGTGCTTAGTTTTAATTTTGTTGTGATTTATATTGGTTACGAACTACTCTTTGACGCCTTGATTACTACATAATGTTCTTCCTGTATATCGATATCTGAAAGGAAACAAATTGTGAGCGAACGAGAGCAGCTACGGTGGGTGTACGTCCATTCCGTAGAAAAGCTAACGTTTCCTTTATGTATGTAAGAATAAAAGTTTTGCTCTCAGACTTACGGAAACTGCGGTATTCTATTTTGGGATGAAATTGCAGTTAACACGTACGAATATTTTTCCGCGTTTTGTAAAAGTGTATAGAAGGCCAAGGACGAGAGAAGAGAGTTTTGTTTCAATCGATTCTTTCCATTTTATGAATGTTGATAACATTTGGGCGCGAATATGTGATTAGTGATTATCTTGGAATGTGAATTACTTCCAGGGTGTCCACGTGGAACAGTTCAGTAAAATCGCGCCCAAGAGCTCTAATCTGAAACCAACAAGATAACCCAATGTTGTTATTATGATGGCAGTGTTGTGCCGCAAGGTCAGAAACCCCAGTTATCAGGAAATGTCAAATTTACACGACAGTAAATGCTGCATAAACGTAGGGTAGTAAGTTCGTAAGGTAAGGTTACGCCAATTCTTCCTTAAGTGGCCAAATCGCCGAGGACGTCGGAAGTCGTAGAACCTGGCGGTAGTAGCTCTTTGTTGTTAACCTTCGTCATCTACTATGCTCGTGAGTGAGCATCAGATTCTGACAGGCTGGGTGAGGATGTTAAGGGACTCTGGTAGGATTTATTAGGCATTGGTTTTCTTATGACATGACTCTGTGTAACATATTATATACAAACACACACACCTAGAGAAGCAGGAGCTCACTATTAAAGGGCCTATGACCATTCTAGCCTTACCTCTTCCCAAGAAATTAACACTAGACCAAATATCAACTTATGATATAAACACTCGTGTTTCCGAGCTCATGTCAGCGTTACAGGTGGTACGACACGGGATGGTAGAAGCGGTGGAGCTGAGACCTCCCCGATCGGTCACAACAGAATATTCGGCGGCAGTAGTGGAAGCCAGAGCATGTTCATCGCTGAAGCGGTTTATGGGGTTTAATTTTGTGTTCGTCCTCCCTGGCAATCTCGTATTGCTGTTGTTGTAGTATTCTATTTAAATTCAGAATACTCAATGTGTTAAATGAGCTTCTACTTTATGTTGTGTCACATTTTGGAAATGGGGGTTGCCCTTGTACGTCCGTGAACCAGTTAGAGAGCGCATTTTGGCACAGCAGTCACAGGGAAACCATGAATGAAGGTATAAAGAACTAGATGGGAACACAAAGTTAAACGGCGATAAAAAAGGACTGAGTTGGTAATTGCGGAATCTGTGATGTTGTAGAGGGGCGAAAGGCAACGGACAAAGAATCACGCGGAAGGAAAATTTTGTAGTAACTGCGGAAGATTGAGATGTGGACAGTGGAAGGGCAGTAGATAGGGAATTGAGCGGCTATGAAATGTAGGAACTCTTGAAATAAATGCGTGAATCTCCCATAGCAGGCCAATGCGGCGTAAAATGACGCAAATATTCAACCCAATGGCCACTAACGATGACCGACGCCTCTTCTGCTCTATTTGAGAAATGCTCGTTAGATCTCGTTCGGCCCGTAAACATTGATCATTGAACGTCTTATCATCACGATGGTTTTGTAGTGTATCTATATTCTGACAAAATTAAGTGTTATCAGATTATGAAGATCCATAACTATCAGTGAATGTCGTGTCATACGCAGAGCTCCGTGTAGTGAGTGATAGATAAGTCATCCGTCGGTCTTAGTTGCAGACTCGTCGTATTGCATTTTAA
>NW_019059819.1:41146-67085 GCF_000696155.1 Zootermopsis nevadensis
GCCGTCTACCGGTAAGCGCATTCGTCCTGTCATGTAGACTACGTAGCCTTAAATACTGTTTCCGTAACTTTATGATCTTCGCCTAATATAAAGTTTTGATTAAATCAAGAATGATAAGATGACGAGATGTATAGTCCTCTACATTTAGCTCGATCTTGTTTTCTGGTAAATGCTTGTAGGATTTGAGATTCTCACGACGGTGAGTTCGAAGATGGCCGTCTTCTGTCTGGGTTGTAGGGCTGTGTAGTCTGGTAGAAGTTTACCAACGTTTCAGAGGGCCTTCCTGCCTTCATCGTCGCCGTGATGATGGAGGCAGCAAGGACCTCTGAAACGTCGGGAAACTTCTACCAGACTACACGGCGTAACAACCCAGAAGACAGCCATCTTCTGTTCTAACATGATACAATACTCAGTTACAGGAATGTACCAAAAAACAGAAGCTTATTACACTAGTGAATTATGTTCAGATTTTACAAATGAGAAATAGTTTAAGCAGCTCGTTTGTGGGCCATGACAGTTTGTACTCTTTTTTTAAATTTTCATCGTATTACTATTATGATCAATTTGCCTTTGTAACCATAAATTGATTTATTTGGTTAAATTTAGAATTAAATCTAACGTAAAATAATTTTTGCGTCCCTTTTGGTAACGCCTGAACGAACGTAAATATTTTAGGCATACCTGGCAATAATATTATCCATCTCGTTATCCTATGAACAGAAGATGAGAGGGACTTCAGTACATCTTTCCAGTGACCTACAATGTTGCAACTTCCACGCTGCTCTCGAAAGTAACTATTGAAAGGCAAAATATAATGTAACTCTTGAGAACAGTCCTTTGCCCATGGGAATATTATTCAACCACACCATATAAGCTCGATATAACAAATTTTAATTTGCCGTTACTGGAATCAAAGTGTACCTAAACTTATGCAAAACCACTGCAAAGGTATGTACAAAATATAAATTAAATGTCCATAATCGAAAATATATCGTACAATTTGTGATTCTATTCCTTGCATGAAATTATGGTTTACTTACTGACAAAGAGCCCACTTCTGCTCTGTGTGATTCCATTGACCAGCTCTCTCTTTTTCCGATCGATTATCACCCTGTTTTATATCGACTTCTGCCGATACTAACACCTTCCTTGATCTTGGACATTGTCGAAGCTCACCACCAGGAATTCACAGTGCAACAAGCGCTACTGCTAGGAGAGATATCCAGGCGGCCATGGTGATTATCTCTGCCTGTCAGTCAAATCTCTGCAATGATCGATAATGAAGAGTGTTGAAACTGCTATCGCCTGAATACGACAAATGTCGTCAAGTAACTGTCAGTGTCTGTCTTCGAAAAACAGGATCTGTGAATCATGCTCCCATCATGGTATGGTTTCCAATTCCAATTAATTCATAATTACATCCACAGATACGTAATCTATTTTACGCACTACGGCATTCACGGCCGTTCATCAGTTCTGCCAACTTACTGCAGCAGATTGCTTCCTTATTGTATTAATAGGCTCGTTGCATGATGTGCGTGATATGAACGCATATAGGAATGAATGGTCGTGTATTTCCGTATGATTTAACTCGAGAATGACTGGACGGTTTCCATGAAATTTGTTATGAACTTCATGCAAGTGGGGACTACCCTAAAACCGCACTTTTCAATTTCCGCAATTGTGTCAACAAGGCGGATGAACGACCTTGTTAGGTGGGATCAACACTAGCGCCACTTGCAGTAGTTCATAGATTTTGTGTGCTAGTAGATTTTCTGAAAATACGAAAGATTATAAGTAGCGGCTTCATATAAAAAAAAACATTTCAACTTCAACAGGATTTTGTCTTATAACTTACCACATATAAGTTCAGCACGCTGCCACAAAGCTAACACACATAATTACTTTAATAAGACAGTAAGATTTGTATAGTCAGAAACTAAAGTTGTTTACGTAAGATAACTGACGTGTTTAAAAAATCGAGAGTTTGCAAAGAAGGCATGTGTATATTCCAGTACGTATTGCAACTTTCCAGTCTTGTTTTAATACATTTACCATGTTGGCCAAAATTTCACAAAGTTGCTAGGGGCTTCTGATGCACTACACAATTGTTTAAGTTCTGACACCTTTTAAAATTATTTTTTACACTGTCGATGACGTAGAGTTCTTCATATGATCCATTTTGCTCTGTTTAGAGCCATATTTATTTGTCTATAAAGCACTAAATTTAATTGTAGTCTCTGTTTGTGAAATATTGATAAGAATATTAAATGTGAGTGAGGTTAAAGCGTCATCTCCTTTTAACCCATTGTGCAGCCTACTAAAATATGTTAAAGACAAATATTTATCCTCCCATTAATTCTGTGGGTTTCGTGTATGAACATGTTAGTTAACCTGATATGCTTTCTGGCGTTGCATATGACAACTGAAGAAACTCCTTCGAGGCGGAGTCCTTATTGAGATGCTTGTAGTAGCTGAAGCAAATTGTCATCCATTAAGGAGCCTGAAAGTTCTTTATTGTGTCCACAAGAACCTGTCACCGGACCATGTCCTGAGCCAGATGAACGCAGTAAGTCTGTTCTGCAGCGTTCGTTCTCATGAACTGAAGAAATAGTTTGAGTTTTGAATCGTTTTCTCATCTAGTTTGTCGTTTATTTGTCAGCTGTATAGTTATACAAGGCATGTGCATGCACAGCCGTGGATCACTTTAACAGTGTGCTTCAAAATACCAGATTTATTGTGGCAAGCCGTCATCATTGAGTCTACAGGTAAGTTTTGGCTATGCTGTGTAGTTCTCTTGTGTAGAGTGTCAATAATGAACTGGACGCAGAGCATAAACTGAGTAAGAATTAGGTAAGAGAAACAGAACGAAGTACTTTACAGGTGGTACGAGTGAACTGAGATAAGTCACGAAGATACTCTGTTCCAAACTGGAAATTGACGTAATTGACAAACAATTCGAAATATGTAGGTCTACCGCGGAAAGGATAAATGGATTCCAAACAACAAAGAAATGGACATTTAGATCAGAAGAAACGATCTGTTTTTGTATTAAATTCTAGAGAATGACAAATCATTTGTACGCAATATTCAAGTAACTGAGGAAATGGGATTCCATATGGAATGTTGGGACATCAGCTATGTTGACGTCGCCACATAGCTGCACATTTATTGCTGAAAATACGTGTAATAGGAGTGTTAAGACAGCGTGGGTACTCGTCAGCACAAAGGCGGTTAGTCCACAACGAAGGCGCGCGTAAGTCTTCCTTCCTCAAGGATATTTTGAAGGGGAAGTATGTTAGCAGGAAATCTTCGCGAGTTTTCTCAGGAAGGATGTAGGTGGTTTCCAGAGGGATACGGGCTTGCATCAGAGTTGGTATACAGTCCCGTTGTTAGTATGACGGAGATGCCAGAACTCGATTGTACTTACGTTATGGACGACAAGATTAGGTGTGAGACCAACGAAGGTCGTGAAGATACAGAAGGGGCTTGCAACGAAACGCACGCAGTTCTTAGTGAGCACACACTTCAGACATAAAAGAAAGTTGTATTTCTAACATCATCAAACATGAAGATTATCGGTGTTTCTTTCATGAGTATGTATCAAGACGGCTTTTCTGTGGAGATAAACACAAGAGTAGTTCCATTTTACGACTCTAAATCTGTTTGTTTATTGTCAAAATTTGAACCTAGTACAGAATGTTGTGTTGTAGGTATCCCATAAAGATGTATGCAAAGTAACAACTTTTATGGCCGCTTGCTTACGAGGCTAATGGTGGTCATTTTGAACACGTACACTAGATTCTCTAACTCACTAAGTACCAATGGTCACGCATGTAATGGTTTATTGTATTAAAATGTATTTATTTCATACAAAGGAAGTGTGTATATGTCTTTTTGGGGCACTCTGTATTTTCGTACCGTGTAACTGAATTTTCTACAGATACAACCCAGGATTTATCGTCACAGGCGTTTTTTGCAGTAGTTATCATTAGACATAGAACCCCATTTACTTTGGTCTGGTAATGAGGATTAGCTTTGTAGAACAGCCGTCTCCTCTGTGTTTTTTCTGAAGACTGAGACAGAGCTAGTCTTCGAAACGTCGTAATTTTTAGAATTTTGCATTTGAAAACACAGGTAATTGAAAATGCCTACATAAATTGCCATCTATTAGCAGTTTGTATTGGCTGACACCGCCCCATTTTTCTTCCCCACACTTTTTGAGAACTATCGACTGCTGGTTTGAACTGTTAGTTATGAAGACTGTGCGCTATGTGTAGCCAACTCATAATGCTAATATTCTATTTGTGGTTTGTTTAATGACGCTGTAAGTATCTCAGATTAAAATAGTGTTGAAGGTCACGGTGATTACTTTTTAGTTACTGATTTAATTGGAATTTAATGAACTGACAAGGCTTTTGAAGGAAGCGGTCTTGGCCTTATTAAGTATACTATCTCAGAATTTTCCAGGAAGGGCTGAGGAACACCAGGAAAATTATCAGTCAAGCAGTCGCTCTCCGCGCAAAGATTTGAGCCTAAGATCTCCAGTATCAAAGCATTAGTACTAACCACTCGGTCACGACTATTGGTATATTTTGAAATGTGTGTGTAGCTTTGTTTGTTGCCTTATATAAGTCTACGTCTTGAAGTCTGCTGTTTGGTTTATTTAACTGTACCTGTTCAAGTTATCTAGCGTCTAATGACGGAGACAGTGGCAATGATGAATTTGGAAAGACGTGGAAGGAAAAGGTAGGGTCGACTTGGGTCTGTTATCTAAAA
The DNA here is from genome assembly GCF_000696155.1 of Zootermopsis nevadensis. The sequence continues at coordinate 45,926 of NW_019059819.1, forward strand.
TCGTGTTTCGTGTGGATGAGAAAGTTTGTATCACACCTTTACGGAAGAATATAGATTTCAGGGTGTTTGCGAACAGGGTGATGATAATAATATTATCCTCTTTCCCCATGAAGGAGACGGTATCAGTATGGTGTTGGAAATTTCAGCGAGAAACGTAATTATTTGTACTTAACGAAATACACCACTGTCTTGGTTATGAGACACAGTATTTCAGTCAATGAACTTGGAAGTGAAGCGATCTCAACATGTGATGCCATATAAACAGCAGCTTAATTTCAGTCGAGTTGCGGATGTACGGGTCTCTCAGTGTTGCTCTGTCCTGTGCAGTTACAGGCCCTCTCACCCAAAGATTCTTTCAAACTGTCCATAAATGTTCGAAAAACATACATAAAAATTCTGCAGAAGGTCCAAGTAAGTCTCACTGTGGACTCTTAAGCGCCTGTGTGTTGTACCACTGGTTAAAGAAAACTGTGAGGTGAATCAGGACAGTTTTGCAGCAGTGTTTTTGTGTTCTTTCCACAGATGAAAAGCCTGAACCCCAGTCTGCAGAGATTACTGCGACGCAAGTGTTGGCCAAGAACGTGCTGCCGCTGAGCAGCATACCCATGCCTGCCGTCCTTAACCCCTCGTAAGTTAACGAGCACGCTACCACCCATTTGTGAATGCCAAGCTTAATGGTTTATTTACTTCACTGCTATCTCCTTTCGTTCATGCTAGTTTCGAATGTCAATGTCTGCCTGAAATTATTCACGACTGAACAGCTGAGGGGCAGAATCCACCTTGAGAAGTTTACAGTCGCTTACCTCATGACAAAATATGTGTCTTTTACGGAATCAAAAGGTTTATTATGACATTGACAATTGCTAGCAGCTGGACCTTGTCAAGAGCCAGATGACTCCAATCAGTATTATCACACAAATTTTTAAATATTGTTCTCCCACTAATGCAAAAGTTTCCCTTGTTAAAATAGTGTTGAAGGTCACGGTGATTACTTTTTAGTTACTGATTTAATTGGAATTTAATGAACTGACAAGGCTTTTGAAGGAAGCGGTCTTGGCCTTATTAAGTATACTATCTCAGAATTTTCCAGGAAGGGCTGAGGAACACCAGGAAAATTATCAGTCAAGCAGTCGCTCTCCGCGCAAAGATTTGAGCCTAAGATCTCCAGTATCAAAGCATTAGTACTAACCACTCGGTCACGACTATTGGTATATTTTGAAATGTGTGTGTAGCTTTGTTTGTTGCCTTATATAAGTCTACGTCTTGAAGTCTGCTGTTTGGTTTATTTAACTGTACCTGTTCAAGTTATCTAGCGTCTAATGACGGAGACAGTGGCAATGATGAATTTGGAAAGACGTGGAAGGAAAAGGTAGGGTCGACTTGGGTCTGTTATCTAAAATCGTGTTTCGTGTGGATGAGAAAGTTTGTATCACACCTTTACGGAAGAATATAGATTTCAGGGTGTTTGCGAACAGGGTGATGATAATAATATTATCCTCTTTCCCCATGAAGGAGACGGTATCAGTATGGTGTTGGAAATTTCAGCGAGAAACGTAATTATTTGTACTTAACGAAATACACCACTGTCTTGGTTATGAGACACAGTATTTCAGTCAATGAACTTGGAAGTGAAGCGATCTCAACATGTGATGCCATATAAACAGCAGCTTAATTTCAGTCGAGTTGCGGATGTACGGGTCTCTCAGTGTTGCTCTGTCCTGTGCAGTTACAGGCCCTCTCACCCAAAGATTCTTTCAAACTGTCCATAAATGTTCGAAAAACATACATAAAAATTCTGCAGAAGGTCCAAGTAAGTCTCACTGTGGACTCTTAAGCGCCTGTGTGTTGTACCACTGGTTAAAGAAAACTGTGAGGTGAATCAGGACAGTTTTGCAGCAGTGTTTTTGTGTTCTTTCCACAGATGAAAAGCCTGAACCCCAGTCTGCAGAGATTACTGCGACGCAAGTGTTGGCCAAGAACGTGCTGCCGCTGAGCAGCATACCCATGCCTGCCGTCCTTAACCCCTCGTAAGTTAACGAGCACGCTACCACCCATTTGTGAATGCCAAGCTTAATGGTTTATTTACTTCACTGCTATCTCCTTTCGTTCATGCTAGTTTCGAATGTCAATGTCTGCCTGAAATTATTCACGACTGAACAGCTGAGGGGCAGAATCCACCTTGAGAAGTTTACAGTCGCTTACCTCATGACAAAATATGTGTCTTTTACGGAATCAAAAGGTTTATTATGACATTGACAATTGCTAGCAGCTGGACCTTGTCAAGAGCCAGATGACTCCAATCAGTATTATCACACAAATTTTTAAATATTGTTCTCCCACTAATGCAAAAGTTTCCCTTGTGCTTTTTGTCAGGATTTTTGACTGGCAGTTTGTGTAAATTTCTCTTCTCTCCTATGCGTGGTACACGCCCCGCCTAAAAAACACAAACACAAGAAATAAAAGTGAGATTTGAAGTGTTCGGAAGGGACATATAGGAGACCACACAGACCCACAACCCAGAAAGCCACGATCGGTAAATCAAGCGAGTGATCAGGGGTTCATTTTTATAATTTCTAATAATTTTGAAATATTTTGACTTATAGGCTCCTCTGAACATGTTTATTATTTAATAGTAATGAGTTTTTTGTGCATCATTATAGTATAACCCGAAAGCCCTAGTTCAGTGTTGTCATTGTATTGTCCGTTCTTTGGCCTGATTTTACAGTGCTTTTGTGTACTCACACAAATCAAATGATTTATGCCAAATCTGCCTCGATTTCTTTTGATGAATTGCTTCCAACCCAGTTATTCTTTCCAAAGCTTGGCTCTCGTCCACATTTACTCTGCTCCCAGGACGAAACATTTCCCTGAATTCAGTGAACAGGTAATCGTACGCTGGACGGATGCTGTTTATTTTGTAACCTGTTTCATTGCTAGTGAAATGCAGTTCTGATGGAGGAGAAATGATTCTGCGACATGAATTTTCTGGAAAATGGTGCTGTAAGCATTTCATCTGTTGACCAGTTCATTTCACTGACGAGTTTTCGAATCATTCTCATCTGAATAATTAGAGCCAGAAATGTGTAAATTTCGTGGTCTGTCACGTCCACCCACTTGTGAAATCTACTTTTAGGTCCAAGTTTACTTTATGCTATAAGCTTGTCCTTCACGTTTTGCTGATGGGCATTTGTTTATTCACCATTTACAAATTTCAGAAAAATCTCGGCATGATGACTGTCACTTCTGAGCCCTGTGTTGTGTCAGACATCACTGCCTACATCGATATAAACGTGCCTCATTACTTACGCGAATTATATGCGGAGTGCCATAATGTGGCATGTGCTCTCGATCCCATCGGTATTGATTGAAACCTCTCTGTCACTGCAACTGCCTTCTGAACAATGTCAGCAATATTACTATAACTCTCTGAAACGTCTTCAAAATATCGCGTTATAATGTCTTTCACATACACTGATTTCCCACCGGAGAATTTGGACAAACCTATGCCAGCTGAAGCCATAGTTAGAACTGAACTTGAGGAGCGAGATGTAACTTTATAAACTGTTATTTGCTATCTTTAGAGAACTGATAAGTTTATGAGTGTGTGGCCGGGGGGGAAGGGAACTGTCAATACGTTACATTCATTTGCATTTACATTTACCTGAAGACTGCAAATGTACACGTAAAAGTTATATTATATCCTTGAACTATTTAAAGAATGTAAGTGTACTATACTGAGTTTGATAGAAATCGATCATATAATTTGGGCATTATTACACACGAACAGACATGTCGAAACTAGGAGGTGGTTTTAGAAATGTATGACAATATTTGGTAATTCTGAGCACCAGATTGCTAGCATATGTGAGCGAAATGCCTCGTTAACGAACGTGGTATATTCTCGTGTGCCTTGAACAGTTATAAGAATGCATTAATCCATACCTCAATTCCTCCTGAGCGCACATAGCATGGTGCTTTGTTCAGCACAGGAATACGTTTAAGACACAATTACATTTGAATTGTCACGGTGATGGAATTGTCGCTCTGCGTAGTCAGAAGCAAACAAGATATATGTATTTTCGTGGAAAAAAGTCATCTTATCTGCTTTTACTTTAAGGCGTGTAGTTTAAAAGTATATTCTGATGCGTGTTTCAATGTAGCAGCTTTTCAGTGTCGTGTGTATGATACAAGAAGAGAATGTACAGGTGTTACAGCATTTTAAATTCGCATTTGTATGGGGACTGTGTCCGTCCTTAATTACTTGGGGTTCTGCGTCTTTTACAAATAAAATACATTGCCTGCAATCAGATTCGAACAGGGGGCCTTTAAATCAGAAGCAAATGAACAACAAAGATCTTAACTCCCTGCTAGCAGAACCCGCAGGTCCAACACCGACAATATTTGTATCTCGCCTCCGGACTCGATTCTGAGTTAACTCCATCTATCTACCATCCTCACAGCCCAACTCTCTTAAGATCCATCTTGGTATTATCCTCCCATCTCCTTCTTGGTCTGCCCAGTGGTCGTTTTCCAGGACTCCCCACCAAAATTCTATATGTACCCCTTCCCCCAATGTGTTCTACATGTCCAGCCCATCAGAGCCTCCTATATTTCGCCATCCTCACTATGCTAGGTGACCCGTACAATTGACGCAGCTCCTTGTTATGCAATATTTTAAATTTCCCATTTATTCCATCCCTCCTATGTCCAAATATCTTCCTGAGCACCTTGTTTTCAAACACTTGTAATCTACGTTCTTCCTTCAAAGTAAGAGACCATGTTTCACAACCATACAAGACACAAGGCAAAATTATTGTTTTATATATCCTGATCTTTAGTGTTTTGGATACCAAATGAGATAACAGTTTTTTAATTCGATAAAAACAAACGTTTCTCGAATTTATTCTACTCTTAATTTCATCATGGACCTCATTTCTATTAGTTATTGTTATTCCGATACTTAATTTTTTTTAAATTTTTTCAAATGATATATTACTTATAATTATGTTTCGCCGTTGATGCTGATGTTGATCCCGTATTACGCCCATGTATTTAATTTTATCTACATTTAATTCTAGGACTATTTCCTTGCTAGCCTGTAGGAGAGTTTCTGCATTCTTGGTTATGGTACCTACACAATCCCCCAGCAGATTGACATCATCAGCACAGGCATGAACCTAGTACAGACCATTCAATTTGAACCCTTTCTGATTCCCTGTGACATTCCTGATAACATGTTCTAGAGCAAAATTAAAAAAAAACCTTGAGGATAAAGCATCCCCCTGTTTTAGGCCATTGTGCACTGGGAACTGATCCGACGGAAGGTTACCTATACGAACCCTTACTAGATACCCCGTCCTTACACATATTAATTAGCCTAACAAGTTTATTTGGTATTCCAAACTCAATCAAAATGCCGTACAGTACCTCTCTTCTAACCGAGTCATATGCCTTTCTGAAGTTCACAAATAGTTGGTGCACTAACCCATTATACTCCAAGTATTTCTCTAATAATTGTCGAATGCGAAAGATCTGATCAATGGTTGACCTATTACGGCGGAATACACTGTGATCGGAACCGATAGTTTCATTCGTAAATGGCGTTAACCGTGCCAGAAGAATTTTCGGTAGAATTTTGTATTGTGTTTGCAAAAGAGAGATACCTCGGAAGTTATTGCACCCAGTTTTGTCACCGAACAGCAAAGATCAAAAAACTCAAACAAATGCCAGCTTCTCTCCCAGTTCCATCCTTGCTAATGCGGTATAAATAATACTACAGTGATAATGTGGATTATAATAACGACGATTGAATTTTGATCGTTAACAAAATTTGCTGTACCGATTATGCTTAAACACAAATAATAATTACGCATTCTCTTTCGAATATCACAGTCTGTACATTTCGGTATCCATTTGCAGTTGATGTTGGCATGAGTTTCAAACGGAAATTTTGAAACATGTAATTGGATAATATACAACGCCATACAATTTAAAGAACCACTCATGTAGTTATGTCATACCGCGGCACGTTCAAATCTGGGTCTTTAAAGGAATTCTTTATTGTATTTTGACATGAATGTGAGTAGTGTGACCAGGTCACGCTTGACGTTTAGGGGTTACTCGTTTTGAATTACCGTTACTACGTGCACTTGACAAGAAAAACCACCAGCGTGATGAAATATTTATATTTCCACCGCATGGAATAATTAAACTTGCTTCCGAGTTTCTACAATGTTTTGTGACACTTCAGTTTGTTCAAGATAAAATTTATGACTAACTAGATGGCTTACGGAACCCGAAGGTTCATCACCGAATTAACCAAAGCCCTCGACCAGTCCCTGTCCTGGGACAACAAAATCCAATCTCCTTCAACTCCTATCTCCCACAGATCCTGCTTGATATAATCCTTCCATCTACTTCTAGGTCTCCCCAGTGGTCTCTTCCCTTCAGGCTTCCCAACCACACCTCTCGCCCCACCCATCTCATTCTTCTTCACTTATCACCCTGACAGTATTGGGGGAGAAGTACAAATTTTTAGGCTCATCATTATGCAGTTTTCTCCATGCCCCATCGTCTTCTCTCCTAGGCCCAAATATCCTCCTGGACATCTTTTTCTCAAAAACCAGAAATCTTATGTTCCTCCCTCAGATTGAGCTACCATGTTTCGTACCCATACAAAACAACAGGCAAAATTATTGTTTTGTATATTTTAATCTTCATGTTATCAGAAATCAGACGGGAAGACAAAATATTAGCTGGTTGAAAAAATACTTCCACCTATTCAAAATTTTTATTGCAGCTGCAAGTAAATTGCCATTATCATCCTTTACCAAATTAGCCTGAGGTTTGATATCCTTTCTTAGAATAATTTAAGCCTCTGTACAGATCTCTGATATTTTGGTCCTTACTATTTGTCTCAAGATCAATAATTTTGCCTTTCAGATATTTCCTTTTCTTATTCCTAAAGGTTCTACTAGCTTCATGTCTCGCGTTACAAAGATTATTTGTACTCATTTTGTTTGGGTCCTGCAACCATTGAAGTCTTGTTTGCTTCCTTTGATCTATTAATTTTGAAAATTCTTCATCAAACAATGGTTTATTTTGCTTTCTCCTGTAGTATCCTAGTTTCTCTTTTGCTGAAATTTTGATACAGTTTCTGACATTTTCCCACTCCCTGTTGATATCCACACTTTCACCATCTTTATCTGTGAAACCTGCAGTTACAAAACAAAGTACTACATCAATAACACAATTATTATTTTTAAAGAATTAAAGAGAAACACTAATTGAATTTGAGCCACAATAGTTTATCCGAAAAGTGACTGGTCCATATGGGAGAGGCAGATGCAGGGCTTTTTCTTCTTCATCACCACATCCAAACCAGATCTAGGATCCCCTAATCTAGTAACCAATGGAAACTAGAGGTTCTTTACTATGAGATAAGAAAGCTGGAGCATGAAATTCACCATTCACGTCCATCTGTTCCAAAAACGCATGAAGTTTGAACTTCACTTTCACATGATGACCAGTCTAGCTATGGAACCCCCAACTTCATATTCAGTGGAAACTGGGGAGCTCTTTCCTTAGCATAAAGTAGTTGCAACAAGAAGCTGACCATTCAAATCCATCACAGAAATTATGAAGATGTTGAGTTTTAGCTCTGCTGTCACCAAACACTTTTATGGCACAGTTCTTAGGAACAGGGACAATTTTACCTTTGCTTATTACAAATAATACTAAAGGTTAATATGATTTATAGAACTCAAAAAAAGTGAAAAGCAAAATCGATGTTGGTATAAAGAATTTTGCTTTATTTTCTCCATAGATAGCTTTATTTCAGTAGTCTTCTTGTGACTTTTCAATGTGCACATACTCATTACTTGATTTCCTTGTGATAGGGTATTCTGGACTGTGGCTGTGTCCCTGTCCTTGTGGGGTACAATGACTTAGAATAATTTAAGCCTCTGTACAGATCTCTGATATTTTGGTCCTTACTATTTGTCTCAAGATCAATAATTTTGCCTTTCAGATATTTCCTTTTCTTATTCATAAAGGTTCTACTAGCTTCACGTCCGCGTTACAAAGATTATTTGTACTCATTTTGTTTGGGTCCTGCAACCATTGGCCCGTATTCAAGATAAAATTTATATTAATTATAATTTCGAATTTTCGCAGCTTGCATCTCCGTATCTCCCTTCAGCAACTTAACACATTTGAATTTTTTAGCTACATTCCAAGTGTCTGAGCTGTATAAATTCCTTGGCTGAGAAGTCTAAGATGGGATTGAATAACTTTCAAAAACTAACAAAGGCTCGCCCTTGTGTTGGTTCCCTCCTCGTAGTACGTATGTGGCCCACCTGAAAGGTTGACACCCCTGCTACATTGGCTTCCTGCACCAGAGAGCGCGCTAGCCAGGCAGCAGATCAATAAACGGTTCTGGGGTCTCGTGAAGCAATGCGGCGCGAGACGCATCTCCGTCAGCTGTTTGCGAGTCAGTGTGATGTCATCCGGTTATCACACGGAGTAAATACTGCTTGACCGACAGAAGCATCATCCTTGTAAAGACTGAATAGTAGCCGCGCTATGGACATCTTCAACCGGCTAAAAACTCTGTGGTGTTCGATGTGCCGCGAATGTCTGCGAAAACATGGCCGCTCGTCACATATATGAACGGTTTTCTGGAATCTGGTTTTCGAGTGACCTCTACTGCAATTTGCAACTACGTTAAAGAGGTACAGGCGGAAGAGGTGAGTTTGCCATCACGACACCGTTGTCAGTTACAAGTCGATGTTGTTTTCATATGGGATTTATAGTTTATATAGGTCTCATAACAAACAGTGACACTTTTACTTGATTATTTAATTTATCACTTCGACACGTTGTCAAGTCACTTTGGCCCAGTCTGTTTTAACGTCAGCAAATGTCGACCGGTGGGTGCTTGGTGTACCCTGTGGTTGGATGTCTTCAGTGGCACGAGTTGTCATACAATTTCAGGTATTTTATTCGGCGGGTAAATTTTATTTGGAATCATTGCGGTAACTGTCATGGGTTTAGTATTCATAAGTCTTCAAATAATTAAGAAACACTGTCTTCATTGATTTTCTACCATCTCAGTTTATACTTCGTTACACACTCCGTGTAATTATATATCTACCAAAAAGGGTTCATACGATACGCTTAGCCATTCGTTTAGATAATTTAATAAATATGTAACGTTATAAACCAGTTTATTAAAGTTGTGATCTGTTAACCGTTTAATGTGTATACGCTAGAAACCAGTATTAAGAATTCTGAGTAAGTTCAATCTACGACATTAAGGTATTTTTTATGTTGGCTTCGTTTTAGGAATCGTAACTTTGGCTGTCTTTTCTGCTGGAATTTAAGCAACAGACATGTTAATCACACGGAGTTAGTTGGATATTTGATGCTACGTAGACCTACGTCAGTACAAATTCTGTCTTTGTAATTTAGGTAGTTATTTAGTCGCTCATTAATTTACTTAGATTTCTTCTTCTTTCACTGTTCATATTTTGTTACTTAATAAGTTATTTATTTGTTACACTGACTGCGACAGAGCGGTATTTGGGTGTGCATTCTTTTCAGCACACAAAACACTCAGCATCGTTACCTGTAGTGTTCTTAAGGTTATAAACAGTAAACAATATATGCCAATTTGTAAGTTATCCAAACAAGGAATAATGCATGTAAATTAATTTTGTAAATAAAATTAGTACATTGAAGTAAATATTTAAATAGAAAGTGAAATGGTTTTTTAAGCGAATAAATATAGTATATATCTGTCTGTAAGCAGTGGGATTTTAAATGAAAGTTTAGCGTTAATGCTTATGAAAACCTTCGTTCTTATAGCATTTAGTGATTAGGCTTTCTTGTATGTTCCAATTTACATTTATTCTGAATGTATTACCCATTTTCGGCTGTTTTGGATTGGGAGCGGAAGCCCATCACAAGTCCCCTCCTACACAGGATAACTCAACAGAGAAAAACGCACACATACGAGTACATCTAGGCCTCTAGTGGAATTAGAACTCACGATCCTAGTACAGTACCGGTCAAAACCCACACCTTGGAACGCGAGGCAACTGCGATCGTACAGCAATTCTGCATTTTGTTCTCTTTGAGCTATAAATATGGCAAGTTCCAGGAATTACAAGCAAAGATTTATATTCCGCCCCTTGATGTGTTCTAAATATACATTTCGTCAAGTTTTACGATATTAAATGGACATTAATCGAGGAATTGTACTAATTATAGTACATTATATTGATGTTTCTCATATGTAGGCCTAATTGAAAATTTAATATAACGTTCAACACACATTTTACTATGCTTAACGAAAGATTAAAAATCTAAGGAGTTCGGTACTGGGCATGACACCGTGTAGCAGCCATATTGGCGGCTGTGTACTATTCAAGAGAAACTAAGTGGCATATACACTCAGAATATTTCACTCGACATAGTCGCAGCCGCGAGAACTCTTAGAATGGGCTCAAATAGCACACAAGCTGTAAGCTTGGGCCATGTTTTAAACAGCTCCTGTGCTTGGCGCAGGAATTGAGGTCAGAAACTGCAAATAGCAGCCGGGTATGACTAGAGGCTGAGTCTCGGACGATACGACAATACCCTTGCAATTCTAACCATGATCAGGCGAGAGGGGATGTTCCCAGTGGAGTTTCCTTGTGTTTGCGATGTGAAAGGGGGCCTTTGCCGAAGGCAAATGTGTTCGCCGGTTCCATCCAGTTGCAACAAAGAATGCAATATTTTCTGAACCATTGTGTGGCATGAAGCCAATACGCTGACGTATAGGCTGAAGAAAAATAACAGTGTTTTCTGGAAATTTGAATTAACTTAATACCAGTTCTTGATACTAGGTACGACCACATGAACACCGACAAACCTACGTTTTCGGTAATAATTTATCTATTTTATTTCTTAAATATCAGTGGTAACCATATCTGTCACTTGCGCTAACAATAAGTAACTCCGAATTTTTGTCACTGAAATCACTTTCAGGCATCGTATGATTGTCAGAATAAACTGCGATTATTTTTCTGAACAGCATCAACGAATTGAACTTCGTAATGGTCACGCATTGTGTTTCCTTTGCGGTAGGAGATAAATTTTTAAATATTATGATGTGTTATTTGCACGATATGCACAGTACGAACACATATGAGCCTGATCGTGTCTGTCTGTCCGTCCGTACGTCGACCTGTCTGCGTATTTCAGCTCGAACGCAGTTCAAAGGCTTTAATGAAATTCGTTCTCCTAATTTCTTCCAATCGTGATACCAACGTGGTGGACGCACGAACTTATGAGGTGGGAGCGACACATCTGCGTCAAGCGTGGGACCTTCGTCTGTAAAGATCACTAAAATCAACAAACATATTGCCAAACCCGCGGAAGTGTGAATAGATGGAGGCACAGTCCAAGAATAATATACAATTACTCAATGGTTTATGTTGATTCGTTTGCATAATATTTTCTTTTATATATGATATACATGAATGCATAATTCCATTGCACAGCAACTGTGCAGATTTCAATGCTTATAGTGAAGGCTATGAAGATTCACTCTGTAAATGTTGTTAGACTTTAGGAAAACATTTAGATAATATAAAATGTGAAGTGAAGGGCAGTGTTGTAAGTGTATTATGTCCGTACGTTTTTATATGTATAATATTAAGTTAATAACACATAAATGAGTTATACAGAAATCAGACACGGGAAATATTTGGGGTGTGTTCACGGATGTTAAATAAATGTCTTGTTTTAAAGTATTGAAACAACGCAGAAGACTTAAAGGAACAGTTAGCCCGGATTAAATGTAGTCCAAAATTTACACTTCATGTCGAAGAATTGACAAACGTTGCAGGATTACTTCAGCTACTTTTGTATGTCAGACGAAAATATTTCGACTACTCACAGAGGACTATATGAAATGAAAGTAATCTTGTATGATGTTTAAGGCTGTGTACGACTATATCACGTAAGAATACATTTCTCAGTCAAATTTTGTTGACGTCCGTACGGATGGACCAGAAAGTGTTTCAAGCTAAAGTAAAGCATATTTATCCTTACGTAAACTTGATACACTGCAGGCATTCATAGAGAGGTGTTCAACATATTTGCATAATTGTGCGATGAAATTTAGGCAGACCACAAGTCACGTCTGTTGCTAAGGTGGTTATCATGATGTTAAGTTCTTTAACGATTAATCAAGTCGAGGGAAGAAGTATCGTATTCATGTTTTTTTTTACAGAAATATGATTCTCAACCTAATCAACGCTTTTTGTATAAGTGCCTTGATCTTCTACATTCGTGCTTAACAGATTCAACAGATCAAACACCTCTTTTAATGTCCAAATGCAGCAACCATTTTCAGCAACTTCACAAAGTTTCGGTACTTAAAGAGAGATTGCACTTTGAAGGAGACTTTCTGAAAGTAACAGCATAGAAACGTTTGTTAACAAGAGTATATCCATGGAAATCATTGTGGTTTGGGAGAAATTAAACCAAATATTCTGCTCACGTCTTGAAAGTAATTTTAAGACAGTTTTCTAAATTAATCCTTTCTCATGACGAATGGAACTGAAGTCCATTTGAAGTTGTAATGCGTGTAAATATTTTATAAAATCCTTGAAAACCCTGATGGAAATTGCCTGCAACACACCCCGTAAAGTTTCGTTTGAGGCTCCGTCCCTTATTTATTTTTGGATTTCTATCCGAAACGAATATGTGAAAATCTCACAACTTGCCATTTACACATTGCCTATTTTTGGCACAACATACCTGTATAAAAATATTTCAGAAATGACAGCAATTAAATCAAGGTCCTGTAACCGCCTTCAGCCTAAAAGCAACTTATGAGTTGCTGTACCACCGATCCACTCCAAGATGAGTCCTCCAGTCTCAAACATGCAAGCCTATCCTTCCCCCCGAATAAGTAATATCGAGCTTATTTGTTAATGTAAAGTAGTGTATAGGTAGCGAAATGTGTTTAGTAATTAAAATGGTGGCGCCAGAAAAAAAAGTAGGTGAACCACTGCTCTAGGTCACCAGAAAGTCTCTACTCTTCAGCTGGTTAAAATTTCCAAGTTATTGAATTCATGTCTGTGGGAAGTTCTCACGCGATCATTACGTCATCACAAGAACAGACCTTTCTGTTTACATATTGATACACTGCGCGGGTCTCCCAAGGACGCAAAGTCATCTCGTGTCGTAGTTTAAGGTCATCCGATCGAATTTAGTGGTCTGTTCTACAATATCCAAACAGATTATAGGACGCTACAAGAAGAAAAAGGTTAGGACCTTGCAAGGCAGTCGCACACACGTTGAGAGTGGTAAAACGGAACGCCGCAACGGGTGGTTGGTACTCTTGCGTCGTATTCGGGTGGTCCCGGGTTCAAAACTATGCCTGGAGTGTAAGATTCGTTATCGTCCGCCGCTCTCAGTCCATATTCTAATGCCATATTCAACGCGTTAGCTTCCTCGTCCAGTGAGTGAGTGAGTGCGATGACCTTGGGAAGTTAAATCTTAGTAGGCTACCCGCAGGTTAATCAGCCTGCAAAACAATTCATTCTAAAACGGAAGCAAATAAGAATGTGTACAAATAGAAAGGCTTTGTTTTGTTGTGCTAGACCCAGTCTTTGTCCTGTCAATTCTTGCATTGTATCTTCCGCTATGCTGTTCTTCCCCTCTTGGACTCGTCTTGTTCTGCAGTCAACAGAGACACTGCAGAACAAAATGAAGCAAAGCAGCGGAAGGCCGTGACCCAACTCCCAGTGAAGCTGCTGCATGTCTGCCCGGGACTGACCTCCCCTCAACTGGCCCGCTGCCAGGTCAACACTCGCTGCCGTACTTCTTTCGCCAAGGTCACACGGAAAGGGTTGCTGGCGGAACACGAAAACGCGGCTATTGAAGTGTTATGTGCCAATGAACATGTCTTTCTCTTCTGGCTGTCAAGAATCGATTAAAGTTCCTAAATAATATCACGCAGACTTAACTTGCAGGTTTTTTGGGCTTTTGCAAAATGTGAAGTTAAATGCACTTTCGTGTGTACCTTCTCCCAAACGCGTAATCGGATTACGATAAAGAGTTGGTACGGAAAGTCTCCGGTGCGTGATACCCACGGAATTAACTTTTTCTGAAAATCGACCAAGTTTTTTCCCTAATTTTTACGAAGCCACAAAGTCAAACATTATAAAAATCTCGTATATCCCTGTCGTAAAAAAGACGGGGAAGTGTCACTGATGTTTGTTGTATTTAATATACGTAACTTTTATTTGAAGAAGATCTTCGATGTAACTCCGTGGAGCATACAATTAACTCCTGCCTCTGAGATCAAAATATTTTCCTCAGTAGTCACCTGGTTGTCGATTACCCTCAGTCGCTGGTCTTCGCTTAATGTGAGATATCAAATTTCAGTAACAGTGGCAGATAAAATTGTAGTTGCATATTGTTTTAGATGTTAATGTTATAATTTACGAGACGGGAAGACAATGCTTCCAATTTGAATGGCAGTAAACATTCCCGGAATTTAATCTGCTCCTGACCTTTTCTTGAGTGCAATTTTAATTTTTTATATTCGATAACACTTTTATGTCGTTGCGTAATTTCATAAGAGGTAATTAGCCATCTTTATGTTGCTGGGTTTTTTCTCCATTCTGATAAAGATCATGAACACATAGGCCTAATTACTTTCCTCTGCTTCTGTATTGTGTTATTAGAGTTTCTGTATAATGTACAGTGTCTTCGTCCAATAAATTGACATCGTAGACAGAAACCTGAAGCTGGCGCCATTAATTCAAGATTATGTACACGAATACTGAACACATGAATACATTCACTACGCTGGAAACAAGCAAATGTTACGGGAAGTTTTTATATTGAGATTTTCACCAGTTTAGAAGTCATAATCGTTACGTTCTGAAGCCTGGTTTGTCGCAGTGCGGGTTTAATTTTCCTCCTTTAACATGTGCCTAGAAGATGAATTAGTTTCAGACGCTAAACCGCATTTTTCTTTCCTCGTCCATAAACCCCCACATAAAACGCACATGTATGAGGCTTCCTTAACCCGTTTAGTTGTTTCACCTTTATGGTAGTTAGAAGGTTTTGCCACTTTCTGACGGATAAGTTATGCAACAACCAACTGCTAGAACCAGTTTCTTTAGCCTCGTTTTCGGTAGATTACATTTGTTTTAGTGGACTCATAATGTGCATATGTGAATATATGAAGGATACACTTGCCATTTTGTCATCATATGAATTTGAGCTCCGAAAGGGATTTTCTACAGCGTCTTGTCATTTTATTTCTCTCAGTATCTTGTTCTCAAAAGCCCTCGATGTAAGTTTTCTGTCATGCGAGAACAAGTTTCACATCCAGAAAAAGGCGTAATTAAAAGGTTTCAGGTAGTAGACCGGAGGACAAAGAATTATGAACTGGATGATGTCAAGCGCTCATCAAATTTAATGTGTTCGTGAGAGGTGAAAGAAGTTGACGTGAGGAAGTTTTGGGCTCGGTCTACGTTACAACTGTGTAGCTACTTGCAGCCCGTGTACTCTATCTCTCCGGTTGACTGGTGCTGAATGAGGGTGTTCGCAAGCTAACCAGGTACTTGACGTATCACACATTCAGTGCTTTGAAGCAGTCGAATACTAAAATCATCTGTCCATGAGTTTTATCGGCTCGGTAGCGAGCACAAGAATGACATCACTCTTCGAATCTGACGTATCTTAAAGCTGAAGATGTGTTTATATAACTCGCGCCAAAGAAATGGTAAGGCAGTTCTCCAAACAGTGACTTATTTCATTCAGGTCATTTGTTAATTACAAGTAAATTCACGAAAACGTATTACATTTTCCAACTTTTAACATAAATGTATATATGGTAATTGCCGTAGAGAAATGGTCCACGAATAATCCAGAATTTAAAAAGTCAGAATGGTATCTTATAAAAAGTTTTATTTTTTAAATATATTTCCGAAACAATCATATTCTTGAACTAGCGGATGAGGAGTTGCACGCTTCTTGCTTTGCACTGCAAAAATTTCTGAAAGAAATTCTAATTTGACAGGTTTAAGTACTTACACGTACCTCTACCACGATCGCTTCCGTCTAACCTGTCTGAATCGAAACTATCGCAACATCCATTCGAGTCACAGAGGAGGAATGGTTGAAAAAATTACGTTCAGAAATATCAGCTGATTTAACATACCTTCTATTGAAATACAATCAGTCTCTTCACAAACCACTTTGAAGAGGAAGTTGTTCTAGCTGTTTATGTTTTCAATAGTGTTACCTTGAAATGGTTTTAACGTTTACTGTATAGTGTTTGCTGCTTTATTTATTTTAGAGATACAAGTAACTGTGTTTAGTAATCTAATTATTATGAATATTTATGATAAACTAAAAGTAACTTTTTGAACTAGTAATTCTTTCGTTGTAATCGATGCTGAAAGTGTATAAAATGTTACACGACAGGGCTTTCGGTTTATTTTTTCAATAAGCTTTGTAGCATTTATTCTGCATTAAATAAAAGCCATTTTAATGCCCCAGAGAAATCTTCTGGGATGGTGTGGTAAATTCTGACTGGCGTTTCAAAGGAGCTCGCTGTTTCTGCACGTATCACTCATCACCCTGAAGAGCGAGGCAGTAAGCTCCTCTAAAACGTCTGTCAATATCTACCGAATTACACGGCGCAACATCCCAGAAGACAGCCATCCTCACACTCGTCGCCATGAGAAGCAGAAATCTAATGTTTTCATGTTTGCATTTCCCATTGAATTGGAGTGGGCATTTTCGGTAATGTGACTTGCAGCTTTTACTAGACTAAATATAATGACGTCTTCTGCGCAAGATAAGAAATATCAAATCTAAAACTTTTTGACGATGGTGAAGAGTCAATTGAATAAAAATTTACTTGGATATTATCCATCGTCCTACACAGTAGGAACCTGAAGACGGAGATAGAGTCCCATCTCCGAAACGTCGTTTAACGTTTTTACGTTTTATATTTACTAGACGATGGATAATATCCAAGTAAATTTTTATTCAAGATAAGAAATGTTCTAAGAAATTTCTTAACCGTATTTTTAGGCCTGTATGTATTGAATATGCATTTTTTAATAAAACATAAAATTTCCATTATTTTACATTTTATAATTTGTGCCAGGAGTGACAAGGAAAACGGCATAACCTGGTGTGACTGCAAGAGGCGTGGAGATAATTCGGATCGACCTAACCTATTTTTCGGACTGTTCACATAAATAAATCTTGTCCTAGTTTCATAACTTTAAACATCTGCTGTTTAGTCATACTTCTTTCCCTGATCCACTGCTTCCAGATATTTTGCTTTTCTAGCTATTAATAACCGATCCAGTGTCTCGTAAACTAACTAGCTCCATGAAATCGAGTTCTTATACATAAGCTGATAGTCACTTATCTCCTCGTCTTGTATGGAACCGGAACGTTGATTACGGCGTTAAGTCAACTCACGATCCATTATTATCCAGAGAGAGGTGGATCTTGTCCACAAGCTCCCTCCCAATTTCCTTAAGATGCGTTTGTATTTTTTCGACGCAAACACGCCTGCATCTTCCAAATGATATATTTTTTCTATATTTTTTCTGAGCTCCGACATGCGCGCTACATTCTCCGCTCATCTAATTCTCCTTGATTCAGTTCAATTCAATTCAATTCTTTGTTATTAGTATACTGCATCAAGTGCTAGAATCATCCCAGTAATATTTGTTGAGTGCGTAATTATGAAATTTCTCGTTACGCAATTTTTCCCCTCCTCTGTCATTTCCTCCCCTTACACGCAGGCCCCCCCACCATTCCAAGTTATTTCCTTCAGGTGAGAGACGAAATTTCACGCCCATACAAAAGAATTGGAAATCATATTTCAGTCGTTAAGCGTTCAGAAGTTTATATTTTCACCCGTCAGTATTCAAACCGTGCACATGTTAACTATCACCACAAGAGTAGATATATTCCCTATACCAGGGGTCCCAAACCTGCGGCCCGCGCGCTGCATGTGGCCCTGACAAACTTATTATGGCCCATTATTTGAGAAAGAAGAAGTGCAAGAAGGGAAAAATATTCTGGTACTGTGGATGCCATTGGATCAAATATAGATACATTATCTAAGCGTATGATATATTTTAACGAAAGAAATACAAATTCTGTAGATACAGGCATATGACGTTAAAATCGTCTAATTGAACTAAGGCTCACTGATTCGTTGTTTAAACAATACGACATCTAACAAAAGAATATGAAAATTAATGTAGTATTAATAACTGGATTTTTATAACATTAACAATAACAAACTGCCAGGAAGCTAAAAATACGTCTTTACAATGAATTTGGTTGTTCAGCTATTATCAGTTTTCAAGTGAATAATTACCATCTATGTTCTTTCAGGCAAATAAATACAGTTGCATACGACATTAGTACTTTGTGCAGCCCTCGACAAAGACTTTGCGGCCCACGGCAATGAAAAGGCCAAAGACCCCTGCCCCTTATAGTTTACTACTCAGCCGTTAAAGTTCCAGTGAATCAAATGTACTTTTCAGACGCTAAAATTACACTTAAAATGTTCCTGTTTTCCGTGACGTTTCTTCCGCTTTGCGACACCACTGAAGCACTCCTTCATGAAGTTTCATCGTTGTACACATTTACCACTAATGCTGGAAGGACTGCAAATATCCATGTAGACAGCAATGAATGTCTGCGATAACAAACTTTTAAATACCCCCAACAGGACGATAATGCACGTTGAAACAATCAGCAATAGTAACACATATCGACTGAAGGTAATGGGAAGCCATTGTGGCATTAGACAATAGAATTCATTTGCACGAATTAAATTGCGGAAAATGAGTAAAGGGAAAACTAAGATGACAGAATTACAGAATAATTGAATGAATAATGGGCAGATAACGCTAATATGCTTTGTATCTTATTTTAGTAATTGACAACGCCGTTAGGCAGGAATTTAAATTAATGCTGTATGAACTCAGTTGCTCTTCTGTCTTTGCTATCAGCAAATGCTATTTCTTGAACCCACCAAACAAAACCAAAAGGTATGAAGATTTCTGTCTTCTGGGTTGTTGCGCTGTTTAGTCTGATAGATGTTTACCAACGATGAATCGCCCTGATGACGGAGGCAGTATGACCTCTGAGACGTCGGTAAACATCGACCAGACTACACAGCGCAACAACCCAGAAGATAGAAATCTTCATACTCACCGCTGTGAAAACCTCAAATCTTACAAAACCAATGTAAGTAATCCATACAAAATATAATAACGCATATAATTGAGTAGGTAAAATACAGTAACCAACTAATACAGTACAAGAATTATGATGCCTATATGCTCTGTAATATATGTGTATGTCAGCAACAGATTTATTGACTTCTCTACTGTGGCATCTCACTTGTTATTTCTACCAGTTTATTCCTTAAATTCGACTCACCACATCTGTTCATGGTCTAGGGTGTCAAGTTAGAAGGTAGCTCATATCTACAAATCTGTTAAACGCAAAGGCGTCCAGTGTAACTTTTCTAAGTCCAATGACGGGCCTAAGAGTCTGCATGTCTGGTCAGTTCATTTTCATGTACTGGTATGATTTTGATACAAAAATCCTTTGCAATCGCCAGTCGTGTTTGCAGCGGGAATGCGAAACCGTAGTCCCATGCACGAAAAGAACAATGCCTACAGAAGCCGACTTCATACCAGCTCCCCCAATAAACAAGTTTTCTTCTCTGTTTGCGCAGGCCCCCAGCCCCGACGCTCGCTCCCGCACCCGTCTTCGTCGAAGCTCCGCCGTCCAGTGACGACGAGGACGACCCGGAGCTCAGAGTCGTTGTCGACTCCAAGTTCCTCAATGGGTGAGTGACAAATGTACAGAATCCTGTTAATAGCTGTTAAGATGCAGCGGCTCCAGTGTGAACTGTAGGCTACAGACACGTGCTACACGCAAGTCACTATGACGCCGTTAAAAAATGGACTGCCCAGAAGTTGAAATACCCGTATTGGAATGTGCCCCGGAACGGTTCTTTTATCTCTCTCCGTATAAATCTACCCCTATTCAGAGCCTGCTGGAGTCGGTCGTGTGTTGGTGAGAGCCTGTTTCTGTTTTTGGGTCACGAATGAGAGACTTCAGTAACCCGGTCAGAGAGAAACCTTTCTCCCTATTCATGTTGTCGGGATGGAGCTCGATCTCTGTCGTTTCCTTTATTGAGATGGAGGAGAGAGGTTTGTTGGACGCCCTTTTGAGCGCCTCTTCTTCTAAGTCCTCCATAAAGAAGTTCGTAGTCACAGGGGACGGGGATGAACTCGTGGCCAATCCACCGATCTGTTCATCTGTTCGTGGAACAGAAAACGAGGACATTAGCACATGGCAAAAAAGTCTCAAGTTGTCTTCATCAAAGTGTTGGCTCAGGAGATTCAGAACATCCTTGTGCGGCACGCTGATGAAGAGCGAAACGGCATCGAAACTGAATGAGATGTCCTTGTGGTTGACCCGCAGAGTGTCGAGTGTGCGGACGAATTTTTCGGAGTCCCTCACATGTGTAGTGAATGATCAAGGTGCGAACTCAATATTCCCGCTAGATATTTTTCCAGACCGCAGATGGGAGCACCTGTTGTGCTGATAATCTGCCTCATAGGGGATCCTTCTTGTGTATTTCCGGGATCCCATTCAGGTTGGGTGGTCTCGAGCCGTGTGTTCGGCGGCCTCTTCTGGGAGTAAATACTTCTAGATCACGACAGCAATTTCCCCTCCATGGCCTCTGTAAGATCCTTGGCCAGTTTCGATGGGTCCTCCAAGAGGTTAGCGATCTGATGGGTGTAGTACTCCGTATTGGATAACACCGTCGCATTACCCTTGTCCGCTGGCAGGGCAATGAGATTGGCATTACCCTGGAGGGTTCGCAGACTTTGCTTTCCCGTCCTCGTCATATTTTCTCGAAGTCTCTTGGATCACTTAAAAATTTTGACCGTCTGTTGTCTGATTAGCACAGTAGCCTCGACAACCAGGAAACAAATGGCTTTTGAACTCCGAAGCTAATGTCTTCCATGCGCGCTGAGATTGACAAGTCTTTCTCGTTGCGTAATCCGGGGGGGGGGGGGGG
>NW_019059819.1:73031-84062 GCF_000696155.1 Zootermopsis nevadensis
CATCTACCAGACTACACAGCGCAACAACCCAGAAGACAGAAATCTTCATACTCACCGCTGTGAAAACCTCAAATCAGGACAATAAGTGGATAATACAAAACCTTATTATCTAGCAGACAAAAGTTGGGTTTCTTACAAGTACAAACAAAAGAAAATACCAAGGGGATTGATGAGCGATTACAATAGTGACCGGTAACTTTTTATAATCCTGCGTTAAAATCGATATCTCGTGCTCGTAATCACGAGCACGAGCACGAGGGTGGAGTGAAGTAATTGCGATAAGATGTCAGGCCAGGTGTTCGCTGTGATATCAGCGCCACAGTTGCTACAGCCAGGCCCATGTTGCGGATCACTGAAGTGGGTGTTCGGTATTCCAAGCAGGACATTACAGAAGATGCCAGGTATTTGACTTAGAACGTTCTTCTCCTCCTTTGCGCATTCTTCTGGCCTGTTCGTAATTCTATAACAATCATTTTCCGTGGTATGCCGTGGTTGCCCGTTCGTCTGAATAAGTCCCTTCTTTAGCGTGCGTTATCAAGTATTCCGAGAAAAGTTTCTGTGCGCCATGTTATAAACAGGGCGCCAAGTAATTGAAATTATAGTTTTAGTTTCTTGTTTTTATTATTGTTATTATTTATCGAGATTTTTATCTCGATTTTGGTGTTACATCTCTACCTATCGATATTGCAACATGCCCCTTGTTTCTTGTGTATTGAGGAAAAGGTGAAGAACACGGCAGGCGTATATAAAATATTGATACCCATTGTGGTGTGCGTTTGTATCAAATGTTATCAAAGTATTGTTCATTGAAAGAGGAATTACACCACTTGAATGTAGAACGATTAGCATTATCGCTACTTTATTTATGATTCCCTATTGATTAATTACACCAATAATATTTTGATTTCTACGGGTGAAGACTGGTAGCAGATTATCACGAAGTCCATGGAGGATAGTAATTTTCGAGAAGATCAAGTCTCTCAGTTGGTCTAAAATGTTCCCGTATTTTATGAAACCCGAAGGTTCATTACCGTGTTCACAAAAGCATGCAGATGCACTGTATCCTGAGCCGCATCGTCACACCTCATTTTCCATATCCTTAAGATCTGTTTTGAGGTCTCCTAGATGTCTCTTCCGTTCACATTTTCTGACGAAATTTTATATGTATTTCTAATCTCTTGCGTATCCAATCCACCGGTCCCTGTCCCGGGCCAACAAAATCCAATCGCCTTCAACTCCTATCTCCCACAGATCCCATTGCTCCCAACATTCCAGGTTCCAAATCTCAAACATGGAACTTGTGTTTTGTTTTTGTTTTGTCTTGGCCAGCGCTCAGATTATTTTATCTTAAATTTATATCAATTACTCGCCGTGTCTTCTGCATGCATAAAAGGCAGCGAGTCTTCTGTACACCTGGACGATTATCAACTTTCCAGGAAGTACTTTTTTGCATGAAGTTAGTTCGAATGGTCTGTGATTTCGGCTTCTTCAACAACGATGCTTCATCTACAGAGACTATGGAGCGTCCAGTGTGATGTGAGGATGATTATTTTCGGTGAAATGGGAAATATTGCTGAAGAAGCATCCGTGGTTTAATTACAGACAGATTACAATTTTCATAATCAGTTATTTTAATATCAGGATGGTTTTGAACTTCATAGGTAACGTAACATTGAATGGTAGAATTATTGTGAATTATGGAATTGAAATTATGTGAAAGAGAGCGGTTGCCTTGCGTTTGTACAGGGAACTAGAAAAACCACAAAGACCTCAACCAGATATCCGGTCTCCGAGCCAAGATTTGAATCCTGGACTTCTGAATAGAAAACTTTTTACCACGACACCCGGCGCAGAATTTTCCTAGAAACACTGAGGGAAATAAACGAATTATCTTCGAGGTTAGTCAGGATATGGGCCGTCGTGATATCTTGTGAACACGGTATTGAACATTCTGGTTCCATAAAAGGCTTTACGTTTCTTGAATAGCAGAGTGATCATTAGTTTCTCATGAACTTTTTTTGATGGAGTTGCATTGTATTGTTACGATGGGGTGAGTCTATGTTTCTATGGAGCTGGGGCTGCGAACGGACCCGTTTTTGATGGAGTTAGTGAAGCGTTGCCACGTTTTCGGCCCAAATTTGAGGTGCCATCTGTCGTAGAACCTTCGGATATTCGTTGTAGTTCCTTTACTGTAGAACTGCATGTTCTAGAAGTGACAGCGTAAATCTGACGTTTGATGAGCTTTGTCTTCCGACCCATCAGCCCACAAGGTCAGAAATTACTGACCTGTGGAATCCTGCGACTTTCAGTAAGGGAAACACTCTAAATATAATCTGTCTTCAATTAGTATTTTGAAACGCGCTGTGAAGGTAAATAGCCTGTGCTTGTTCTGCAAGTTGTAGTAAATGTCATAAGTCATTATCGTACGTTGCTGTGTGACAGGGCGTGTAGAGACGTTCAGATTAAAGGCTGTTTCACACTGTGGACACGACAAGAACACATTTTCGCACGATCATTCACACTGATAGATCAAGTCTCGATCATGGAGGGCATGGACGAGAACCATGTAGTATGTTAGTATGTCACAGGATGTCCGACACTTCGCATTTGGAAGTGTTTGTGTTGGCAGTAGTTTGTTGAGAAACTGAGAAAAAAATAATGTGGATGCACAACACATTTATATCCGTGAAACACAAGCCGTGTTTCCTCATGAGTATTAAGGAGTTCCAAGAAATCTTAATTACATTTGGCTATAAATTGAAGGAAGTAACATTATTTTGAGCCTGAATATCTGCGGAAGGACGCTTAGGATTGTATTTAAGATGAATATATTTTTATTGGCCGTCTTCACATAGCAAGTTAATATTACAAATTATAGCATTAAATTACACGCGTAGGTATTTTATTTTGTACTGAGTGGCATTCTTCAAACAGATCGTCCATCCTCAGGCATCAGGTAACTGTCTACGTAGCTATGTCAGTCCTATGGTTAAATAGTGATACAGGAGTATTAAAACATATTTCTAAAACCTTATAAAAATATACAACATTTTTCATCGTGGTTCTACGGTACCATACATAATTCGTTTTCTGTTGAATGGCTAAATTAGAACTGAATTAAAATTACAGTTGATAGTTACGTCTATTAAGAGAATAAGTTAACATAATAATATGAGCAGCTAAAACTTAATCATTCTTATATTTTATTATATTAAGATCATGATTATGTCCGTGTTGTCAAGGTCTAAGTTTTTATGATAAGTGATGTTTTTTACGCACTGATACAAATTCGTAATTTGGAAAATCGAGTTCGACATGATTTTATTATTAACTCCACACATGTTTTAACACAGCACGTACTGATTCAGCTGTATCGGAATTTTGGCCTATAATGTGGTGAAATGGTAGTGCTTCAGATCAGAGGATTTGGGCACTTTATCGAGTGTTACTGGTGATTTCCCACTCCTTTGGAACGCACTAATTGTGCACGGGAGACTGTTTACTCGTGTCGTGCTCATATCACGTCTTGTTGGACATCATGTGCTCTTGGTTGCCAAAATCAATTTAAGTAGTGTTCATTCGTACTGCGTGTAGTTAAAGAAATGAGTAACAAATAACAAATATTCCATTTCTGAACCAATGTAAAAAACGAAACCACCTTTACTCTTGAGACCAACGAAGCGCCGGGTCAGAGATGAAGCCATTCAACTGAGGACCAAGGTTATGATAGTGTGGTGATTTGTCAGGGCCGTAGCACACCTAATGGGGCGGTGAATAATAAGTATGGATCAATGGCGGAATGACGATAAGTAGAAGAAAATCGAGAAAGTCGAATAAAGACTTGCTGCAGTGCCATTTCGTACCTTCAGGCCACCTTGGATTGAACTCGGGTCTCTTTGCTAAGAAGCCGGCGTCTAGCCTAAGGCATGGAACAGCCTTCAACCAATATCTCTTCATCGATATTTCGCTATTCGATATGTAAAGCTTTTAAAATGCAGAATTTCCCCCCGTCCCAGATTATACACAAAGACATAATTAACAACTCGTTTTTAAGTTATGGGATTTATCTCGAAAAAGGTTGTTTTGGGGGCAGTGAGACTGAGGAATAGAATCAACTATACTGTCACAAATCTTCCAACATCTGGAGAATAACGAAGTATTTAACATCATAAAACATAAACAAAACTGGCTTTTACAGATATGTCGGTAGTATTCTTATACAATGCAGTAACAAAATATACTGATACAGAACATGCACAGACAGGTTTCAACAGTTTACACAATAACGTAGAATTTACTATAGAAAAATAAACAAATAACACACATTATCTAGACATTATTATACATAGGAACAATTTCAAATCGGAGTACAGTATATGCCTAAAACCCACATCAACAGGTACAGTAACACACAGCTCTTTATGCCACCCAATGGAACACAAAATGGCTGCGTTTAACTTCTTCTTCAGTAGATTAACCACACACACACTATCGAGTATGAACAAGAACAAGTGATACGATATTATGCAACAGATAGCATACGAACACAAACACCAAAATACCAACGTCTTACTTAATAAATGTAATAATAACATATGACACGTAACCACCAAAATAATTATACAAAGAATAGAGTAAAAATAAAAACATTAAGTAAGCTATATTTACGTATACCGGAAGGAAACCCGATTCGTGACAAAATTGTTCAAGAATAAATACATGTAACCTTTGGTACATGGAACATTCTAAAACATTTACAACCCAGATATCACAAACCAAATAAATATCATAATGGGGGCGTTTGTAAACTCAAATGTAAAGTCTGCCCTTTCGATTACATGTTTAAAATCGGTCACTCATTCGAAGTAAGGTTTACAGAACACATGCGAGCAAAGTCGTTACAACAGAGTCATCTAAATATACAGAACACATCCTAAACACAAGACATACGTAAGGACCCATAGATGACATCATGGAAGTAATAAGTATCGCTAAAAAGGAAAGTACCAAAACACATTGAAAAAATGGCTAATCCGTTTCACATACAAACAGAACTTGCGCTTGATCGAAATACATACAGATAGTCATAATCTGAGTTTCAACACGTTATATAATTACTGTTACAAGGAACTATCCGACTGCCATATTTCAGCTATCCCTTCCTCCTTCCATATCCGCACTACACAGCAAACCCAGTACTTACGAGAACAGCGTAAACAAAACTACGCCAGCTGACAGGCACTTGTGCGTCTGCAGCCCCAGTAAGTAGAAAGCCAATAGATTATTGCATTTATATATCAAATTAAATGTATGGATTAACATATACTCGATCCAGATTCAGTTAATGCCCTTAACAAATGTCCCAAAAAAGAAGTATACACACAAACTGTACGTACGTCAGCATTGTGCATGCATATTTTTGGGGCTTATGTATATAGCGATGTTTACAAACCAAAGATTACATCACATTCTCCTGTAAGCGTTTCAACAGGATGTTTATGAAGAACCTCTGGCCGAGCTCAAGAATTAACACCAAAATATAATAACGTCAAATCAACAAATTCAAAAACTCTGCATTCCACCGTACGAATTATGATCAGCGCATCGTAAGATAACACAACAAAAACTTTGAACAACAACTGGACGTAATCACAATAGAAAATACGAGTGAATAAATTCTAACTGTTCATAACACTAGATCTATCATAACATATGTTCATGTTACTCGTAACTTTTGAGTACAGAATTTGATTACACTTTCACTCTATTCAGAAGGTCGGTTCAGAGAGCAGCTATGCCCACTGAGTTATGCAAATGCCACAACACCACCTTGAATTAATTAATGACCGCTTCCATCAACTTCAGTTTCAATTCGTTGTTCTTTAATTAGACGTTGTGTGGTCTGAGTTTCTGGCAGCGTCGTTAAGTAAACCACAAATACATTATTAAACAAATAATATAAGAACCTAACCGTAGATGGGGTAATAATATTAAGGTGGATCTTAATAGTAGGATAGTGTGGATTGGACTTAAGTGGCTCCGGATGTAGGTTCTTGTGAACACGACACTGAATCCTCGGATCGCATAAGAGGTGTTAATTCCTGCAACTACCACCTCAAATGTAATGAAAAAGACTGTTTTGTATCAACCAGATACCTTCACCACTGTTCATCTTCAGATGAGTAATGTCGGGCTTCGAAGACAGATCAGACGTTTCACCACTATCATCTGCTTCATTACAGGTGTCTGTACCACTGTCGTTTTAACTTCTTTCATCAGTGTTATTACCAAAGTGTATTTCAATTTCAGGTCCTTTAAATTACTCCATTGCTCGTGAACTGGGCTTCAATGTTTTGCACATGCGCACACCTGTTTTTTCATTACCATTCGTGGTAGCACTAAAGCTTTCATGGGTAAAATTAATGACGTCATGTAATTTGAAAGTGACGTATTTTTCGTGAACCCAAATTAATTCAGTGGTGTCGAATTCAGGATGTTGGGTGGTAATCTCAGAACTCTAGGACCGTGTTCAGCGACAATTGTGTAAACCTTGTAAGTGCGATGTGTGGGTTTGTCCCTTTTAACAAATTAGTATAAATGTGGTTTCAACATTTATTCTCTAAAAGGGGCGATTTTCTCCATCATGTCATTATATCCGTCTTCTGGGTTATTGCGCTGTGTAGTCTGGTCGATGTTAACCAACGTTTCAGAGACCATACTGCCTCCGTCACCGCTGTGAGAACCTCAAGTCTTACATGTCATTACATGTCTGGAATTTCATGTTGGAGTTGGATTTACTTATTTACGACTAAAAAGCTATTTTAAAAAATACCAAGTTTTTTGTGCATTTTTCGAAACAATGTCACTGGTAGTATCTTGATTTTTTGTGTGCCCCGATGATGTGATGCTGCATTAGGTTTCGGAGATTGTTTGCCGTGTTCTGCCATTTAACACACAAAGTGTGAAGAACTGTTGGTTAAGTTGATAGGCTTCCGTTGTAACCTGTTGATTGTTTTAATTTCGCGAGTATTTTGTTCAGGTTGTGTGTCTGTCTGCCCGTGACATGGAATTTGTTCACCGTTCGGCGATTCATTACAAGTGCCCAATGATGCATTTGTAAATTTTTTAGTCCCCAATTGGTGTGGCGTTTAAAAATACGCTGATATACCAGATTGAACAATGTCAAGATTATATATATAATTTGGAGGATACAGTCACTTCGGCTGCTCATTTCTGGGTTGCTTTAAGAATAATAGGATTCAAATCATACAATTTAAATCCTTGCTTCCTTTCTCTCGAAATTGTAAACATAACAAACGAACTCACAATTTGCAATTGAGAACTTTGTCTATTAACGTGCTCTGAATTGGTGACATTTTCAAACAAAGTAGATGTTTTCAGTTTCAGTAGTACACCTTGAACCTGCACTAGGGAAACAGCTTCTTCACTGGCTCAAAATTGAGGCTGAACTAACCCACCCACACGCTCCTTTAATTACAATACTGATCTCGTCCAAATCCATGGCTTCGTGTTTACAGAGGCCTTATCTAAGAAACTTGACTGTAAGCGTGTTTATGATTGTCGTTACCACCTGTTATCATAACTCCCCCCCCCCCAACAACTTTGATACTAGATAATTTTTTCTTCATATGATCTCTTACTGGGATACAGGGAATGACCCGTTCTTCAAGTGCCTGAGCACTGCAGGTCCCAACTTTTTCGTTGGCTTTGATCTATACTCACCGCTGTGAAAACCTCAAATCTTACGTTATATACGAGGTGCGATCGGAAACTTTCCAGACTGTCAATAGAGGGCGAACCGGATGTAGTACGAGCTTCTGCTGCTAGGGGGTGCGGCCTACATTCATAGTGAATCAGTGTGCCAGCCGGCATCATCGAATTAGCATTTGTTTCTTAGTTACGGGCGTTTTGGTAGTGCATTACACCGACCCTCCTGCGATTTCGGAATGGCGTGTGCATCAAATTTTGCCAAAGACTCGCCAAAACGGCTACGGAAACCTATGAAATCCTAAAGCAAGCATTTGGGGAGTCCGCAAACTTTGGTGTGGCATTCACGTTTTAAAAATGACCGAACCTCTGTCGATGATGCCCAACTTCCTTTCTAAGCTCCGTGTGACTTCTTCCTCTTCCCAAAGATGAAAATTCAGCTAAAGGGAAGGAGATTTGAGACGATAGAAGAGATTCAGGCAGAATCGCAGATGATGCTTGACAGGCTGACAAAGAGAGATTTCCAGGGATGCTTCCAGGCTTGGCAGCGGCGCTGGGATCGTTGTGTTCACTCCCAGGGGAACTACTTCGAGGGTGATGGATGAATTTGATACCTGATATAAGTGTACGGGTTCTTATAGGCGCAGTCTGGAAACCTTTCGATCGCACCTCGTACACATTCTTTAGTTGCATAAATTTGTTTTTGTAACTCTCTTATTGCCAAAAATAATCTTATTTACAGCTTTGTTGTGAAACTAACGGTTTTGTACACGTTGTCTAACAAAACTCAAGCGCTTAAAATTTGCGAAGTCCCAAACCAGAAAAGATGTACGCATGCAGCTGGCAACATAATAATTCTAGTCACTAGTAACATCCTTGTCCTTGTCGGCATGTAGATGTAGCTTTCCTTTGCCCTCATTAATTACGGTTATTTGTGCCAGACATGCTTCAAGTAAGGACATCTTTAATCTGTGTACATAATTTGAAGAAATACATGAATTTGTAAACGGAATTTCCGGAACGTGGGCCTACGGTGAAACAAATCTGCATCCGCCAATAGGCAAGTTGCTAGCACAAGAAGGTGTCGTTGATGTAAAGACCACATTCGTTAGTTCGAGGTTTGGTGTGGGCATACGTACTTCTTTCTTCAATGCACATGATGTATTCGCACAAATGCTCGATTAAACTGTGTAGTTGAATATTATTCTACTTCAGCATGTGTTTCAAAGTGTCCGCGTGGAACTCCTTTCAAGATCAATTGTAAATTGACACCGAAGTATGTGGATAGTGATATATGGAAGAGAATATGTAACTTTTGTTTCTTCAGCAACATTTTATGAACGAGAAATATCATTCACTTTATCAACGTATTATGCGTGCTACATTTTCGAGACAGCAGGTATCTCTTTATTTTTACGTAATTTCCTGTTCAGAATCTTTCTGATTTAAAGCTTCCGTCTTCAAGTCTGACTGTAGAAAAACAATTTAATTAGCAAATGAATTCATATTTTATAAGCTTTTTCGTTTCTGAAGGTAAAGCAGTTTCTGAACCAAGATATGGCTTATTATGGAGCGATGTGAAGACCTGGCATATTCAATAAGATTTCCAGAATCCTTGAGCCTGAACCAGGCATCTCATAGGTGTATAGCGCTGCTGTGTGCAAAAAGCGAGAGGCTGCCGAACGAACGTGTACCACGTTAATTTTCTGGAGTCTTTTACGCCACGAGGCTGCTAGATCGAGAATTCAAGACGTGCGCCGTGAGGAAAGAGACAGGCCGGCCCCGTTATACGCCTGCAGCAATTTCAATGCGAACACTCAGTCCAGGGCAAGCACATTCGTCTAACAGACGACGAGCGCTGAGCGCGTGTGTCGGTTGGTTTTGACGCGTTGCCCTGCATGGAGCAGGCCGCTCTGCAACTGTCATTTGTTTTCTGTGTTTTATAGCAATTCCGAATGGTGTCAGTTCAGTAGGGCTTCAAATCAGATACAAAAAACAAGCTTATTTCACTTTGTGTTTACGATCATATGTGTCAACCAGCATAGTGCAGCACCAAAGTATGATTTTCTTCGCTTTTATTTATGCATTTTAATGGCAGTCCTTGTTACTTGTTGTGTTTCTGTGGTATAGTTGTGTTGTTTGTGAGTCGTTATTATGCGTATGTCTGTGCGTACGTAATCCGGCGTAAGGTCATTGACGCGAATTTTCAAACGTGAGTAAAGTTGGAACAGAATGAGAGTAGTTACTTTGGTGTCTTACGTTTTTAAGCCAACTCTTAAAAATTATTTTTGAAGTGGGTACTAGTTTATGTTACCTGTTCCTCTCCTTTTACGTGATGCTTTGTGTGTTTTCTGCTAACGACGTATTGTGTTTCGTGTTTGGCTTCTAACATTTTCAATAGGAATGGGTGTTGAATTCTTTTTTTATCATTGCTTTTTTTTCTTCACGTGAAAGTGCTTCAAGTAGCTTAAACATTTCACAATTTTTCCTTGACTCTTGGCATTTCCTTTTGTGCATAGATTTATTTTGTTTGTTGTATTTCTTAATATTTTTAATGTCCCGTGGTTGGTTCGCATGTGGAACATACTCGCTCTTGTAGCTAGTAATGCTGTGCTTCGTGCAAGGAACTTCCGTGAACAAAGATGACAACAAGAAACACAAGCGGAATCAGAAGAAGAGGTAAGTGAGCATTAGACCCGTAGTCCCTGTTACAACACAAAGTATTAAATCGTGGGTTAAAGGTTGGTTGTACAGTCAATTCAACCACTAGGTAAAATGGGCGGTTGCCTAGGGCGACAACAAGTAAATGAATGAAAGAAGACTGAGAAAATGCTTAAAACATAACGACAGCAAGCGTCCGAAAGCAGAAAGAATGTCTGATTTCGGGGCTTTGTAAATATGACATCAATAATACTTAATGCCGAAAACAACTGTTCATGTTTGTGTTTAGTAAAGTCGACAGTGTGACCTGACAAACAGATCGCCTCTTGAACTGCGCGTATATTCGTCATCGTCACCACCGATTTTCTGTGCTTAGGTTCTGTTTGACTTTTGTTTAGTTACTTTGCTGTTTTCTTCAGATATTACATCTACCAAGTGGTTTGTAGGTTTTGATATAAATTATTAAAAATGAATTTTATTACAAACTATTTTGAGCGCGTGGTGACTAGCTACGGGATGGACGACTGGGATTCGATCCCCGACGGGGGCAGAGGATTTTTCTTCTTTTCGAGACCGGTTCTTGGGCCCACCCAGCTTCCTATCCAATGGGTACCGGGGACCCTTCCCCCCGGGGGGGGGGGG
>NW_019059819.1:84533-110110 GCF_000696155.1 Zootermopsis nevadensis
GACTTCTCGTTTGTGAGGAGCTCAAAGATCTTGCAAGAACCGACTCCAACTTCCTTTCTAAGCTCCGTGTGACTTCTTCCTCTTCCCAAAGATGACAATTCAGCTAAAGGGAAGGAGATTTGAGACGATAGAAGAGATTCAGGCAGAATCGCAGATGGTGCTTGACAGGCTGACAAAGAAAGATTTCCAGGGATGCTTCCAGGCTTGGCAGCGGCGCTGGGATCGTTGTGTTCACTCCCAGGGGAACTACTTCGAGGGTGATGGATAAATTTAATACCTGAGATAAGTGTACGGGTTTTTATATGCGCAGTCTGTAAACCTTCCGATCGCACCTCGTATACCACCACTCCCCCCAAACGACCTACATGGCGTGTAGCGGGACGGCTATACTTTACTTTTTGCTTTACATTGTTTTATACGTTTACATAATCCGTAGCCACATTATGACTAAATTTTAAACTGAAATGGCGTTGCAGAAATTCAAGGACGACATACAATATTTCGTAGGAATCAGGGGTGATACTTTGAGGCAGGCGGGCCACGCTGAAAGGTTTAATGTATTACGATGGTCTTATAATAAAAAAACTAACATTACAATAAACAGCTCAACTTACCGTATTAAAATTATCTTTTGTCTAGTGAGGATTAACATTGGTTCCAGAAATTAAATATAAATTTTCATCGAATCTTGTAAGAACAGAAATGGTGTAAACTTTAAAAGAATGATATTTTTCTGAGACAAGTATTTAATAACTGTCGCAGTTCTGTCCAAAAGGAAACTAAAGAAAATTAAGTCAAAAGTGCACATTGGAAAAACCTTGATATCTACTGCAGATCATATGAAAATTTACCACAAACATGGATCTAATTCTGTAACACACAACACAAACATCCCGACAGTTGAAAAATATGTTTCAGTTCAAATTTCGAAACTGTGTTGAGCTTTCATGTTATGGCGGAATCTTTCTAGATTTCTTTTCTTGACACCAATAATGAACTCGCTGCCGAACAAAACCAAATTTATTGAAAAGGCAAAATTAAACAAATGCATTAATACCGAATTTCGGGTCGTGGGGTGTTCGTCCCGATTTGCCATACCATAGGAACGGCCTAGTTATTTTATTACTGATATGTTAAGGGGCCGTATGTTAATTACCCTTTGTTTGGAATGTAGAACAATAATGGGTGTACAATATTTCGCTGCGATTCTAAATGCAGAATGTTTATTTATATCAATGCACAATATTCATCCTCGGATTTTAATTGTGGAGGGGGGTGCACTAGGCCGATGGTTTTCTTTGGGCGCCAAATACTCTTATGCGGGCGCTAGCGGGGTGTGAAATGAGAAGTGGCATTCTGTACGCCTGTAATAATATCTTAAGTTGCCCATTTGGTCCAAAATCACTCTATGAAAGCGAGGGTCGCGGAAATAAAGCCCTGTTTATTCAACACCTTAAGATTTAACACTAGACCGCATTACTCTACGACAGTGGTCGCCAACGCGGTGCCCGCGGGCGCCATGGCGCCCGCCAAGGCTTGGGGGCCCGCCTTGATACGGAAAGGTGTTATACTGAATAATGAAGACCGTTCAACCATGAACATTATAAAATCAGCACAGATCTCGACTTACTGAAGCCCATCTTGACAATTGTTTGCCAGCAGCATCATCATCCTACACTCCCAAATTTGAAAAACTGGCCGATGAAATGCAGCGCCAAACATCACACTAACTTCCCACTTGATTAATAATAATTGTACTTATAAAAGTGCGTATTTTTGATTGCATGGTTTCTTGTATCATTAAACGTCGTGTTGTTTCGTGTATTATTTGGTGTCCTTATCTTATTTGTCCAGAGAAAATAAAATTTGGCTTTGTTAATTGGTTGGTGCCCGCCACGATCTCATGAACTCTCAAATGTGCCCGTAGGCACAAAAAGGTTGGGGACCACTGCTCTACGATAACTGTTGGGTAGCCTCAGATCCGACGCGGTCATGGTACCCATTCCGAGAACTCAACTCATATCATGCAGCCAGCTCTTTTAATAGCTTTTCAGTAGTGAGGAAAATTCGTTTGAAGGTGTCAAGAATTAAGAGACTTGCCCGGTGTCCTACGTGAGCGATTAAATGCGAGCGGTGCGAGTTGCGTGGGTGAAGCGGAAATATCAAACTGGCTGTTTGTATGGCGCTGTCCTAGGTTACAGCGAAGCGGTCGGCGACCAAAATCCAAGATCAAATATTTTGATATTTTCGCGCAGGTCGCTTCGCTGACCAGTAAGGCGCATGCGCAAGGAAGCTCTGACTGCAGTACAGTGAAGGGGCATGCTCAGGAAGGCCGTGTGTTTCTCTCATGTAGGACACCACAAGCGATTCCCTTATGTCATATGACACCGTATGCTGCTTATGCAGCTCGCTTCTTATCGCTTACGAAGGACATTGCCTTAACGCCACTGCCTCTAGATACAGCACATGTAACTTTTCGTCACCCGGACTCGTCATGTACGTCGTCTGCGTATGGGATGTGCCTAGATCATGTAATTTCGTAACAGCGATAAGAAAGTTGATCTATAATAGAAACATTGAGGGCTTTCGAGAAACTCTACTGCACTGAATCCCGAGATAAGGTTATTTTTGTAGAGATGTTATCAGTAGGCCAATGCTACTAGCGTTTGCAGCTGTCAAGAGACAGAGGTTCGATTCCCGGCAGGAAGAGGGAATTTTGTTCTTGTCACCGCTTCGAGAGTGTGGCCCAACCAGCCCTTATGCATTGGGTACCGGGGGACATGGAGCCTCACCACTCCATAAATTACCAAAATGTAAGAAGCATCCGCTGCTCCATGCTCTGTGGTGATTAAACACAGGGACAGATTCTCTTGCCGTTTTTAAGAGACAAGGATGTCCCTGGTGTTGAATTGAGCACCATGCCACGAAGACATGGGAATTGTGTATTAATGTTGTTATAATTACGCAGTTAAACATGTAGGAAGTGCTCCTCGTAATTGTTGACAAAACTCAGCCCGTGTAATCACTGCAAAGAGTGGCGCCTTTGATTAAAAAGCTGGAAAACAGAAGCTTACAGCGCTTTCACACGTGGCTCATGTGAGCGGCTAACGCGATCTGAAGCGACTGCTGGGGATAGAAATCCCAGCAAAATGCACTGGACCCTTTCAGACGAGAGACGGTGAACCTGTGAGCGACTGATGAGCTACTAGTAGCGGCTACTGGCGTTGAGAGTTTTGCCTGCTTTAACATGGAACCCTTTCACACGAGGCTCAGTGTGCTGCAGATCAAGCCAGTTTAGCCAATGCCTATATACGGGAGAGGCACATTGTGGGAAAGAAAAACTTTTGTAAGTAGTTTGTAATAGGTAATATTTGTTAATCATTATAATATTTCTACTATAAAATATTACTATTTATTATAATGTGTTGAATAAGTAATTGAGCTTGGATCAGCTCATCAGTAGCTTCCTTTTCAGAGCCACCTCTAGCTACTTGGATATGGGAGAGAGATGTGAGACCTGAACTGTAGAGTTTTTTATCCGGAATAATAATTTGTTAATTTTATATAATTTTATTAAATATTGTTATGAAAATGGAGTACTTTGCTTACCTTAATGTAACAACGATTCTCTCCTCAGCCGGAATACATCTTCTCATAGCTGTCTCCCTCTCACAAAAGGAGCCCATTTAGGTATTGTACAACTCATCAAATGATGCAGTTGACTTTTGAAAGTAATTAAAAAACTTATTATCATCTTCCCTCAGTTCACTGTACAATGTATAAAAACTACCGTGTGTAAGTCTAGCACTAACAATAGTAAATCCAATACAATCAAAGCAACCTCTTCTTCAAGTTCCAACATGATTTCATGAACGCCGCTAATACACCGAAAATGTTTTGCTGGAGGGACTGGGTTGAGTTGGTAACTTTAGCGGAGGGTCATGTAATCCGAATTCTGAATTGCTTATCGCCTCCGCATGAACTGCATACCTTCTCAGCGATGGTTAAGCAAGTACCTTATAGCCCTTTGGGCACGGATAATTTGCGGAAGAATACATTTCATTGGGTCCGGTACCGTCGTCCGTTGTAGGATCTTGAGTTCGGTTAGCTTTGATTACGCACACGTAAAGGTGCACAGTTACTTATCTGCTGGTAAGTAGATGATGCAGCTTGTTAAGTGGATCGGTGAAATCTGATTTAACGGAAGTAAATGCCTGCCAATGAAGAAGTTTGTCTTACCGTGTCGGCGTTGCTTGAATCGAGGCACACGTGAACGAAAATTTATATTTTTATTTCTGCAATAGCATCAGCTGCTTTAACACCATGCGTTTTCAGCCATTCTACAATTTTTTTGTGGGTGTCGCGTTTAGTTGGACAGAGAGTGATTATGGTTGCAACGTTGGGTTTAAAGGTGGCCTCGTTGCCACTGTGAAAGAAGCCTTGTATGTTTTATGCAGCCAATTATTCTTAACTGTCTTCACTCTTAACACGTTTATTTTCTAATATGCTTCCGTTTTACAGTGTTAATTTATTTCGCGTGTGACAAAAGTACCGAGTGATGTACACTTGATAATATTCTTTCACGGATTTTAAAGCAGACTGTGATCGTTCGAGGTTTATATTTTAATAAAATAACTGCCGTACTGAATTAACTTAAAATTGCTTCACAAACAAATGTAAGGTTATTAAATTGAACGGCAAGCAAGTAAACAAAAGCTCCCTGAAACACTCAAGTAAAATACAGGCATAACATTGCGGTCACATTGCATGTAAATTCAAGCAATTACTGGTCACACGAATTCGTATGGTTTTATGAATATAAAATGTACGAAAGTTAGTGAAGATCGTCACATTCGTTAAGGCGTGTTTTGTTCGATCTCGCACGAATCCATACTGCTGTGTTTAGCTTTTAAAACAATTCGATTTTCATCATATTTGCTGTGACCATCTTCTCATAGCTGTCTCCCTCTCACAAAAGGAGCCCATTTAGGTATTGTACAACTCATCAAATGATGCAGTTGACTTTTGAAAGTAATTAAAAAACTTATTATCATCTTCCCTCAGTTCACTGTACAATGTATAAAAACTACCGTGTGTAAGTCTAGCACTAACAATAGTAAATCCAATACAATCAAAGCAACCTCTTCTTCAAGTTCCAACATGATTTCATGAACGCCGCTAATACACCGAAAATGTTTTGCTGGAGGGACTGGGTTGAGTTGGTAACTTTAGCGGAGGGTCATGTAATCCGAATTCTGAATTGCTTATCGCCTCCGCATGAACTGCATACCTTCTCAGCGATGGTTAAGCAAGTACCTTATAGCCCTTTGGGCACGGATAATTTGCGGAAGAATACATTTCATTGGGTCCGGTACCGTCGTCCGTTGTAGGATCTTGAGTTCGGTTAGCTTTGATTACGCACACGTAAAGGTGCACAGTTACTTATCTGCTGGTAAGTAGATGATGCAGCTTGTTAAGTGGATCGGTGAAATCTGATTTAACGGAAGTAAATGCCTGCCAATGAAGAAGTTTGTCTTACCGTGTCGGCGTTGCTTGAATCGAGGCACACGTGAACGAAAATTTATATTTTTATTTCTGCAATAGCATCAGCTGCTTTAACACCATGCGTTTTCAGCCATTCTACAATTTTTTTGTGGGTGTCGCGTTTAGTTGGACAGAGAGTGATTATGGTTGCAACGTTGGGTTTAAAGGTGGCCTCGTTGCCACTGTGAAAGAAGCCTTGTATGTTTTATGCAGCCAATTATTCTTAACTGTCTTCACTCTTAACACGTTTATTTTCTAATATGCTTCCGTTTTACAGTGTTAATTTATTTCGCGTGTGACAAAAGTACCGAGTGATGTACACTTGATAATATTCTTTCACGGATTTTAAAGCAGACTGTGATCGTTCGAGGTTTATATTTTAATAAAATAACTGCCGTACTGAATTAACTTAAAATTGCTTCACAAACAAATGTAAGGTTATTAAATTGAACGGCAAGCAAGTAAACAAAAGCTCCCTGAAACACTCAAGTAAAATACAGGCATAACATTGCGGTCACATTGCATGTAAATTCAAGCAATTACTGGTCACACGAATTCGTATGGTTTTATGAATATAAAATGTACGAAAGTTAGTGAAGATCGTCACATTCGTTAAGGCGTGTTTTGTTCGATCTCGCACGAATCCATACTGCTGTGTTTAGCTTTTAAAACAATTCGATTTTCATCATATTTGCTGTGACCATCCCCGTGAAATGTGGCTCACGATCGTTAATTAAACGTGTGTTACAAGGAAGGAGCCTTTGGGACCGAAAGTACAAACACTGTCACATTATTAAAAATATTGATGTTAAAAACCAAATTATGTGCTTTTGTAACGTAGTTTCTCAAAACATAACTTTATTTCTAAAGTTCCTAGAAAACAATTTTGAGGTTGTTTCAGGAGATCTGGAAAACTTTACCTGTCTTCATTCTTTGTTCTTGTCTCCATGAACAATTCATGGCTCCAAGATTCTATCTTTACCTCCTTAGAGAATAAATCATTTAATAGCATTGTTTTTCAGAAGGTATATCTCTCACTGCATGGGCCTTGTACCGCTTGGTCACTGGGACCGTGGGTTCGAATCCCACTCAAGCCATGGATGTTTGTCCGCGTTTTTCTGTGTTGTGCTGTCCTGTGTGCAGGTAAGATCCTTGCGACGGGCCGATCCTTCGTCCAAGGAATCCTATCAAATGCCAATAGATAAAAGCCAACGAAAAAGTTAGGACCCGCAGTGCTCAGGCACTTGAAGAACGGGTCGTCCCAGTATCCGCAGTACATCTCTCACTAATTACTATTTGTTGCAGTCCACCGTTCGTATGGAACTGCTTATTCATTGTGAACACCCATGATCGTACGAATTCTTGCGACGAGTACCGAGTCTGGATTTGTTGCAGTCTTCGAAGGATGCCGTTCGTTTTAAAACAGTAATGTCTTTTCATGCTGCACCGACGGGGCGGAAGCAGCTACTAGCGTCTTCCCCTTTAATTCCATATCCCCTTATATGTGACGTCACTCACCGTGCAGTGGCAACTTCATACTACACGGCATTCCATATAAGATGAGAGACGACGTGAAGGGAAGTGTTTCTGCTTCCTCAATTTGTCCTTCGTCCGGAGTCGTGTTCTTTTTTTTAAAGAATGAAATATCAATTATGTTCTTTCACAGCGATAACGATTTGGAGCGTCACATTCATTAGTATTTTTTAAACAATGTTAAATTTTACAGTTATAGATGGTACAACCGACTTGGGATGAGTGCATAATTATTGCAACATCGCGTTAGCCCTCAACTTCTCGGACTGTTCATGAGGAATAAATTCCTCAGTTTATTCATCGCCTTGATGGTGGAGACAGCAAGGACCCCTGAAATTCCGATAAATTTCTACCACATTACATGGCTCCACAGCCCAGAAGACGGCCCCTCAAATCTATTCTTTCGTTTGTTGTGTGACAGAAGTAATTTCTATCGCGTCACAATTGTCCGGCAAGAGTTTGTTTGTTTGTTTGTTTGTTCGTGAGCGTTCAGAACAATTGTCTGTATAGTTACAGAGTGTAGTAGGAAGACAGCATTTAAAAAAAGAAGAAGTGTTATAGTGACAGTAGCACGTTTGCAGGACAGACAGTAACATTTCTGCCACACAATTTAAGATCCACCACTAACAAGGGAAAATGGTCCGGTTAGTCGGATCGAAACCTAACCTTAAGTTTTTCTCGTCCACAGAGCCCATCTAGTAATGATTGTACACAAAATTTCAGCTGCTGATACGCTTTGCAAGGGTGCGAAAAAATTGCTCAAAATTTGAAAGTACAGCTGGAGTGAGCGTTTGACTCTCCAGTTTATTGGAACGCACAAAAACAGAAGTTTTTTCTGCTGGCGTTGTTGAGAAGTGGACTGAAAGGCAATAATTTGTTTTGTT
This sequence comes from Zootermopsis nevadensis, assembly GCF_000696155.1. Next base: position 92,495 of record NW_019059819.1, read on the forward strand.
AACAATATTTCTTCTTCAGAACCTTCGCAAAATGAGTGATAAATGGTGTAATTACGACATTTACTCATTTTTAATGCGAACGAAATGTCATGGTACATTGAAAACGATTAGTGGAATATCGCTACAGAAAATCGAGACAGAGGAATGGCAAAATTATTTGAGGAACTCGACGTTGAAGAGTTCACTGAAGATCGTGTTGGAGGAAAATGAAATTGGTGCAAACGGTGTATAACCAGGAAGAGAACAGAATTCTGGACTTGTAGAAGTGTGTTTTGACACACTCTGGTGATTCTTACGGTACTTTCATTCGTCTTAGACCAGCTGCATCATAACTGTAGGTAAGCCCCTTCACATTCAGTCCTTGCGGACGCCGACCGAGAGCATGCCGACATGCATTGCTTCTGTTGACGCCATTTTATTTTATACTGGCATCCAGGGATCTTGCATATCCTTCAATTTATGATGCTGGAGTTGTAGTAACTTGACGTTAGTATTTCGCGACAAAAATATAGCAAAATTAATCTGTAGGACGAGTTATCGGTTCTGAATTTTTACGATTTCCGAATTAATGTATTTTCTATCACGAACATTTTTTGCTCACGGAGAAGCCCTCCAAGGGATGTGACGTCCTTAACTTCTCAGGCGCCATTTCTATATTGGTTACATAATGTAGACCAGGGGGTGTGAACTGGATTTAACCGACTCGGGATGTAGCCCAGTAGATGTAATTGACACGGCAGTGTTCTTTTCTGGATTCATATAAATATATGTAAACCGCCGTTAGAAATGTGACTTCCTTCTTGCAGAGCTTCCGGGGTTCGATTTCCGGGAAGAACAGACTTTTAATTCGCCTCCACACTCTGATCGACTATGCCCCCCTCCCACCCACCGTCTGTCTAGCGAATTCGGAGTCGCTTAATTCATTTCCCAGTAGCACTAAAGTTCGATATGCGTGGAGTTCTTGCTTCACTCCCCATGCGTGGACCAACTTCACCTCTTCGCCTTCTTACTTGGCACGATGCTTTCCACGAGTGCATCGTATCTTAGGATGTTAACTCAGGGAATCCAGTGACGATATTTGATGATGAGATTATGATGAGCTGGGCTGTTTTTAATCTTTCGTGTACTTTTCTTCCCGGAGAACCGCTGGCATCGTATTATTCTTTGTGTCTTATTCCTGTTTGTCATCCTTGATAACATTTTAAGCGATAGACGGTTTGCCATTGAACTTGGTATGAAAATTATGGAATTTAAAATTCGAGATTTTCTTCCTTAATTCAGTGCAATGAATAAAAAACATTGCAACACGTTGAAGTCATATTTTACAGTTTTCAGCTATTGGATATCTGTACTTGTGAACACAATGCAAGCGAATAGATCAACAATGTAATGGTTCCCTGAGCAATTTACTGTTGTCTCTTGGCAGGACGGACTGAAGACGAGAACTCCACAAGAATATCGGACTATGGAATTCACTTTAGAGGACTAGATACTTCGAGTGCTCAATACCGAGGTTTAACTCGAAGCTTTCTGTGGTTTTATACCTTTGTTTGTTACTAATTTATTAATTGTGTGTAAAAAATGTATGGTGAGGAATACAGTGATCTTATACCCCGCCATGTCTCCACGACCGTAGTCGTTCTGTCAACCACTAGTCAGCAGAAATGGGAGGAACCACCATCCCCTGTCTGGCGGCCATCTTATTGATTTTCCTCCCCCTCGTGGGTACAACACAAACTGCTGGGGAAGTCCGTAGTGTTTCAAACTCTGCTCCCACTCAGTTTTCATTATTTAAACTGTCGTACATCAGACGCGCTGTGAAATTGCCCTTCACTGCCGAGGATTGTAATATCCTCTGCTTCGCCATCTTCTTCAAGTATGGTGCGGGCAAAACCGAATCTTTAATCTGTCGCTTGCAATCAAGGATAAATATCAGTATTCTTGACTTTTGCGTTCATTTTAATACCCGGCGTCAGCGTGGATGTGGGTGGCAAATCTAGAGGCGATGAAGCGGTAATTCATAATTGAAATGTCATTCCGTGCAGGAACTCAGGGAAAAACCTCCGCAAGGACAGATACTTGTTGGGTTTCGAAGCGGGAGTCTCCCGAATGCCAATAAGAGTTATTACCACTGCAGTAACCGACCCGGTACGTAGGTCCTATTTGTTCCACGCATTTTTGTGTAAGGCACCTTGTTTTTCAAACGAATTGTGTCTTAAGCGGCCTCAGTGTAGGAATAAATATAAGACCGAAGTGAACTTGAGGTGACGGGCAAGGAACGGACGATCTGTTGACCCTGACTTTCAGCAAATAACGAGTGTCGATAGCTGCCGGTGTAGGAACGCACAAAGTATCGCTTACGTGCAACAGTCTAACTCAAGGGCCATGAAATAAATAGTCTTGAGTGGTTTCGCGAGACTTCCTGCCAGCCAGCTGCCACAGTTTTCAGCCCTTTTTTTCTTTGCCTCTCAGTGACCGAATATTCCACCTGCATAAGCGGGTGTTTCCGTAGCGTCCCAATAAAACTTTATCTTACGTTGTTGCGTGCAGTTGCTCAGACATTGCCAGACGTCTGGAAGTTATAACTGTAGGCTTCCAGTTTTATTAAAATATGACACTGGCCTGTCAACTTGAATATTTCTCTGGGTTTATGAACGTTGGAAAAGTTATCAAGTACTGGCGAAGGGTGGCCTGCTGCTTTCCTCGTTGGGGATAAGGGCGCGTGACAGTCACTTGCTTTATTCTGACAACTCTAAAATCTTATCCATGTACACCCTTGGAAAAATCCTCCTCGGGTGTGTTAGACGCAAGGTGTCTCGTGACGGCCTTCAAGAGCCTGTCTGATATTGGTTGAAATGAAAAGAGGTGTAACCCATTTCTTTCAAAATTCTCCGAAACTGTTGCGTAATCTTCATTTCCATGGCTACAACACAAATTACATTTACGTATGTTCCGAAAATCGAAGCTGCCCTTGACAATTCTAAAAAGAGGTCATTCTGCAAGGGGATCAGGTGGGGGAACATGGCTGTCCCCTGGTACACTGTTAAACCGATCTTGGATATTAAGAGACCTATAATTTATCCCAAAGTTAGTATATGAAACGGAGCTGCCAGAATACGTATTGGCATTGCTTACACAACCCCAGATTTTTCGTGTTTGAGTGAGATAATAATTTCAAGTTATTTTGTATTTTTAAGTAGTATGAACCTCCTGTTTTTGAAAGAAGTCAATGAGTTTGTCAGAATTGTGACCTCTATAAAGACCGGATGGCAGCACAACCCTTCTTCCTCTGGTTTCATCAACTGCTTAAATTAATTTTATATTCCGTTCTTGCCATTCGTTTATTTACCGGAAACATTTCTACGTCACTGCGACGTTTGTGAATGCTGGCGTTGTGGATTCGAAATATCGCTGAGATATGGACTTCCGCGAGAACTTTTCACGACCCCTAATCGTTCTGTTGACTTCCACAATGTGACCAGTTTTTGGTTTCTGCAGTCACTGATCGCCTTTCACTCGGAAAGATTTTGGCTCAGAAATTATGTGATATGTTTTCTGGAGACCCAGGAAACTGCTCAGAGAGTGAGAGAAAGGCGAATTACCCGAATCTGCTGCTGATTTTCATTACGGTACCAGTCGCAAACATGACGGCCCTTTCGTGCAAGTTAATAAGAGCCCATTGCGCCTGTCAAGGCAGGAAGAACTCTGTAATGTCTTAGCTCACTGGTGCGTTGAGGGCGATAATGATGCCGCTCGCTTTTGGTGGTTCATGAGCCACAAAACGAAGAGTAAGAACTTACTCCACGTTGCAGTCCTCCTTCAGAAGCTAGTAGTTGCATAGAGGTCGCGCGAGTAGTCGTGACACCTAAGTGCGCGATGTGTAAGCCGAGAGAGTTAGTTCAGTTGTAGTGGGGGTCGCACAGCCTCAGCTGCGGTGACGCACCGATCTAAACACAGCTAGAGCTACAAACCAACTGAAGCTGACACCCCTCTAGAGCGTGCATCGTACGGGTCCATCTCATACGACCAAAATCAGTCCTCGCTCGGCCTCTAATAAAAAATGACAGCCTTTTAAGAAATCCCAAGGTCCATTGCCGTGTTCTGAAGAGTCGATCACTGGACTTATCCTGAGTCAGACAAATTTCAGTCCACATTCCCACTCCGTTTCTCTAACATTTTTGTGTCCTTTCATACGTGTAGCTTTCCCGAAGAGTTGAGTTAAAGTTCCAATGACAATTTATACACCATCTGTAATGAAGCCATTGGAATGTGGGATATACAGACTTTGTCTGTACCGTCCGTTTCAGTATTGTCTTTCCATCAACGCCTTATTCTCATAAGTAAAGTATTATCAGTCATCTTTACGACGCATTCTAAATACCCCGCCAATCTCAGCCCTGTGATATTATCACCCTAGAAATAAATAGCTTGGCCTGTGCACGAACACAATTTGTTTTTCTTCAGATTTTAATATGACTAAAGTATGACATAAATTAGATTTGCTACGAAACAGAACCTGGTCTGATACCGAGATAAATAACTGTTTTTCTCCCAGTCGGTGATTGCACCGATGATGAATTTGGGATTTGTGGTGAAAGAAAGTATGTTTAGGTAGATATCGTGTTAGTTGTTCTTTTATCCCGAAACTCATTTTAAATTCCAACTAAGTCGTTGGTATGCATAGCCGTCATTCGAAAGTTTTACTCTGAAAGACAAGTACAGATTGGCGCGGAATTAATCCCGTGTACGAAAGCGCTTATTCTATGCGTCATTCATTATCTCTTGCCTGCAATTCTCGCACAGACTGAATCTAGTACTGAAAAAAATTTAAGTCCTCCATTAAGATTCGCTGCAGCCCTTCGGGTGTTAAGATGCCTTGAGAAATTCCCTCTGCGTTAATGAAATTGAGCAATTGTACGTTAAATAACAGTTAAACAATTTCTGTACCTGCTGGGTTGTATAGCGGTTTATAATAATATCCCAAACCTCTACTTTATTTCTGAAAGTAAAAAATAAAAAAAACAGTAATTTTAAACGGGATGATTACGCCTTCGTGCATTGTTCTGAATATTATATCCGCAGTTGTTGCTAGTAGACTCAACATTCCAGTTTTTATCACGGAACGAAAGATACATTCTTCACTGTTTTTCGATAAGTCAAAACTAGTTATGTCTACTAGTCCCTCAGTAGTGGTCACCGAACCGCTGCCTGTACGTAGGTATATTTATGCCTGCTCACAAATTTACTTACCGTTGTACTACATACTGACGTTAAAACCATTTTAAATCCAATGGGAAATTTATTTATCTTTATCCCTCAACCCCATTGATTCTTTCCTTAATCACTTTCAACCTTATCTGTTTCCCTCATTTCTTTTAAATTGTTTCCATATATGTTTCGTCGGCCCTTCTCACGTCCATGCTACCTCATTCAAAACATGTCACAGGACAGCAACATTTTAGAACATAAACCGAGCTACGTATTACGTAATGTCAGCTTTTCCCCGAAGTCCGCGCTGTTTAAATAATTATGCCCTTTGTGAACGCAAGGGAACTCCATCCACCTGGCCTTGTGGAAGAGGCCTACACTTTGCGACAAAGTTTGACCACAGGTTAAAAAATAGTAATAGTGTTGCAGGCAACTACTTGTTTGATTTTTCGTTTACCTTGAGCTACCAAATACGAGTATCTGAACATTTGATATTAGACCTACTTTTTTGCATATTATTAATTGCAGATATTAAGTTTGGATCATTACTACGTTTTGTTAGCTTGTTATGCTTTATAAATATGATATGGCAGTTTAAGGTTTTAAGTATTGTGACGTCACGTCTCATTGCTTGAAATTCGTTCAGCCGTAATCTTTCAACTGCATAAAATATTTATAAAAAATATCCAGTTGTGCGTATATACAGGTATACCCATATACAGGATCTACAATTTATGAGGCTCCAGTCGTGCTTGGATTGCGTGGTCGGCCGGCGCTCTGTTGATGTGGGCTGGCGTTGTGCGCGTTCTTCCGGTGGGTGACCGGGGAATCAGTTTCAGTGCCGCTAGTAACAGTGAACTACAAATATTTCTCGTCACTAATACATGTTATTACATTAATTGTTCTTACCTTAAATCACAAAATATGTTCAAAGTGACTTACTTGTGCTTGCAGGCAAGCTTCACATCTCGTTAACATATTTCGAAATACTCGACGAAGCTCTTCTTGGGAAATTGCCGAACTTCCTTTTCCGTATTTAGTATTTAGACGAGTTTCGATTTCAGACTTTACCATTGAACTTGTTGAAGATTATCTGGTTCTTTATATAAGTTTGAATTTCCACTTACCTTTCTCAATATATCTGAGAACTGTTGTGAGCGCGTCTGTGTTGTTTCACTTCCTCTTCTCGTATGCTAAATATTTCCTAGGCAGCGCCAGTAAACAGTCTCTAACAGTGTATTGAATTTGTAACAATGTACTGAATTTCTAACAATGAATCAAATTTGTTGTTGCTGTTGTTGGTATGGAAATGTGACATTGTTCTGGTACTTGTGGGTTATCGGGACACATCGGTTTAAAAATAGGTTAGGTTAGATTAGGTTAGGTTAGGTTAATGTGTGTGGATAAATGACGGACGACAGTAGTGAATGGTAGTTCGTAGATTAAAATATTTTGCTTTTTTATATGTGTGAAAATGTTCTTGCATGTAGGGTAAACTCGTGTGAGGTGTCCCATATTTTTTAAAAAGTATTATTGAAATCCAGAAGCTGAATTTTTATTTTACAACACACAATTATGATGACTACAATGGTGAATTCCGAAAAAAATAATTAAACTGTTATTTGAGAATGTTTAACACAATTTTTTCATTTTTAGAATTCCCTTTTCTGGCCATCTCTCCCGACAGGGGGGTTGGGATGCCCCACTTAGAGAGGGTTAACTTCCTCACTCATTTTTCTTGTTTCTTCTTAGAATAAATTGCTTGCCGCAAGAATTACAACGGTCGCCATACATAGTGCATAGGTCGTGGAGCCATTTGTTACAGTCCACACACTTAATTCAGTCAGAATTCTGCTTTATTGTAGCATACGTTTCTTCACATTCGATGTACATATCATTTTTGCTTTCTGATTCCAGCTCAGGTTTTTTTGTTTATTTTTTTAAACACGTCTCCTTGGTTTGCCCCTATTATCCGGCTTTAATTTTTTAGTGACCTTTAGACGTTTTATGGCAAAGCAGTCATGTGATGTTGAAACAGTAGCTGACTGCTGAATTTCAGGTATTGGAGAAATCTTCAGAAGGATTTTACGCGGTGTTTACAATTTCATTCTCTGCGCATGTGCCTGATTCGTGGCTTTCTAGCTCAGCAGGCTCGCCTGAAGTCGAGGGTGTATGGGGGGTGGTCTGTTTCGGACTGAAATTGCCCTGCTTCATTATTAACATGTCTTTCAGACATAGAAAATATTCGGCAATTGATTTCAGCAATTTCCCAAGAAGAGCTTCGTCGAGTATTTCGAAATATGTTAACGAGATGTGAAGCTTGCATGCAAGCACAAGGAAGTCACTTTGAACATGATATAAGGTAAGAACAATTAATGTAATAACATGTATTAGTGACGAGAAATATTTGTAGTTCGCTGTTACTAGTGGCACTGAAACTGATTCGCCGGTCACCCACCGGAAGAACGCGCACAACGCCAGCCCACACCAACAGAGCGCCGGCCGACCACGCAATCCAAGCACGACCGCAGCCTCATAAATTGTAGACCCGGTACCTTCAGTGCCTTCGACATTTTCGTTATGCAGTTCTGCACATCCTTGAATACATCACTGTTTTTCGTTCTACATCATGCATTCACCGTCTTTCTCTTTTCCTTCATACTGTGTCTTATTTCATATCTTAATTTCTAAACATGACTACCCATTACAATGATTTTACAAAGGCTGTATACAGAATGTAGGTAAATGCATACCATACATTACGGCAGCGACGTATTCCCGTACCAAGAACTAGATAGAAGACCAGAGTAAGAGACTCAACGTGTTTTCCGGGATTACACAACGCAAGAAATTCGAAGGCACTGAACATTCACTTACATTTATATACAGGTGTAATTTAAACGCCTGTCAAATGTAAGTTAAATTTCCAGCTGGTACTTGACGGCGCGAGCATACTTGTCACATATCTCTGAGCTTCGTTCGCCGTTAAAAATTCGCTTGTTGGAGGGGAGGCAGCCGAAAAACTGGGAGCGATGGGGAGCGATGGCTCCTTTCCCCCCATCCATCTTACCTTCCCCTCTTCATACGACACCATTCACGCTTGCAGATATTTTGCGTTCAGTGGACTTTAGTACTTCATGCTTCATGTGTCAGGTCTCGGGTTCAGTGGCCAGTAGGATTTTTCAGTATTTTTGTACCCGTGCCTTTCGTCTGGCCTGTTCAAAAGTATGAATCTGGTGCATAGTAGGTACTTTTGCTGGTTCGGGGCAACATTAACCACTGTCGCCTCAGAGTGGCTCTTCTAATTATCGGTCTGATATTATGAACACATTTGAAATGTCCATGCTGTTGGCGCTCTCGTCTCAGCCAGGAAACCATAACTGACACCGTTAAAAACGCTTTGTTTCAACACAGACGAAGTCAGTACATTTGCAGGGCGAAGAGCAGTATATTTTGGTTGAGTGAATAATTTCGGTGGGAGTCAGGTATCTCTTTGGGCATTTATCCATCTTTCGCGGAATTTCCTGGCGGTGTTGTGGTTTATTATTTTTATTGGACGCAGATGAGGATTTGTTTTGTTGCGTGTTCCACGTTCAGACACATTTGTTTGGATTCTTGCTTTCTTCCGATAGAGTACCTTTGGACAAAATATATTCCAGAAACTTATTTGCAAAGCAGCTACAACTGTGATCAATCCATACTGTTACGTAACTTGTGAGAAATGAACATATGGAAGCCTCAAAAACTCCGGACATGAGAAAATATCATCTCTTCGATACTTGTCTGGCGCCTGTTGCATAACTTGATATTTATTTCGTGTTTAGAGTCATGTAGCTCAAAAAGAGGAATCATGTTAGGTATAAACGCATATAGTAATTGTGTGCCTCGATTGCTGTAATTAAATGCGAGTACAGTAAACATTCGACTTACGCGCCTCACGTTTTTATTTACGTCTATTTGGATTATTTAAGTGCGTTTAATCAAAGTTTGGACTTTGGTAAGGGAGAACAATTTTTCAGTGAGCCTATTTCCCCATCCTTTATTATCTCAGCATGTGATTGAAACTCGTTAACATCAGCTGTAGCGCAAACAGGTAGACGCTTGGTTATCTGCGATGCAGCGAGAAGACGGGTTAAGCTGTTGCGTGATGAGTCAAGGTCACAAAACTAGTTCGTTCGGCCACCAACTATAGACAACGGCACGCTCGTCGGAGTACCGTGAGACATTGACATCTGCGACACAGGTCCAGTACCGTAACCAGGGCTGGATTAAGGTCTCTGTGGGCCAGAGACACTTCGGTTTCGTAATAATTTTATGGGACAAAAGATTCGGCTGGCATTTTCACGACTCTGCATTATGCCGAACTAACTAGATGGCTTACGGAACTCGAAGGTTCGTCACCGAATTAACCGAAACCCTCCACCGGGCCCTGTCCTGGGCATAATGCATTATACCAATTATTTCTAAATATATGCTCTGCAACGTAGAAAAAACACTATCGGGTCCACAACTGCTTTACTGTAAGGCTCGTTACATAGTCGAGCGGACGCTCCGTCCTCCGCTCTCCGCATGCGGATAAGTTACCTTGTTCTTTATGTGACTTTACCACGATTACACGGAGCGGCCCGCGCGCGGAGGAGCCGTCCGCGTGGCCCTTCCGTCTCCGCGTTAGTTAATTTACTTTTATAATGTAACTTGCACAGTCAAGCGGACAACGTGCGACGGAACATTTAATTTCTAAACAAATTTGAGGAAGCTTTACTGAAGATACTAGAGGAAAACAAAGAAAGAGAAGATGATGAAGACGAAGCCTTTTTAAAATCAATATTGCCAACTTTAAAAAGATTCAACAATGATAAAAAACTCCAGTTTCGATCAACAGTATTGAATACACTTATGCTCATTAAAAATCAGGACAGCTAACCTAACGGGGGATGTCTTTCTTATGAATGATTTACCTTTAAAATTAGCATGTTAGGAGACGTTTTTAACTTTTAATTACAGGATACAAGTCAGTTAGTGATTAATCTGTAATACAAACCAACGGCCAGGAGAATTTAATCTGTTCACTCATCAATCAATTTCTGCTACACTAATAATTAAAGATTGAAAAGAACTGTTAACAATCTCTGGTGTGACAAGTGACCCAATCATAAGTCCCTATCAGCTGTTTAGCTTCCCGTCCAGTACGTTCATCTTTTGATCAGCAGCCCCCACAGGCTTCACCCCAACAACATTCATCTTTTAATCAGCAGTCTCCTAAATTTCTCCTCGACATCACTCACCTCGTCTCATTGCAAATGCAGAAGAAATCACATTATCATATGACACAGTTTCATCCTGGAGTTCTGCTTCCATATGACCCAACATGAGTGAATAACTGAGATCATATGCATTAAATAATAATAATAATAATAAGCAATAACTGTAATAATAAAACTCTTTAAGTGATAATTGGTTTTCTTCACTTACGTTAATGTAACAGCAAATCTCTATGTTGGAGATATGGATACCCTGTTCAAACTGGAAACACTTAATTTGGATTCCAGCTTCCCTATGAGTTCATCACAGGATTTAATTGACATGCGAAAATAGTTCAATAATTTATCACTATTTTCGCGCAAATCCATGTTTAATGTCGTGAAAGCACCTTTCAAACTTCTTTGAGCAACTATAGGATGTACATAATATTTTTTATTTTTCCGTTGTTTTCTCATTTTATAGATATATGTGGTACACAGCGATTACTTTCAGTCTATATCCATCCATTTTCTACGACAAATTGATGAACCTCCGCGGCACTGTGTAAACTTGACTATCCGCATGCGGAGGGTGGAGGACAGAGCGTCCGCTCGACTATGTAACAGGCCTTCAGTTCTTTGCTGAAGGCATTGTTGGGCGTGGACTTCCTACCGCCTTGTGCAGATGTTTGGCTGCCAGACTACTTTCTCTTGGGATTTCACACTTTAAAACACAACCTAACTGCAAGCTTTTGTGGCATAGTATAACAAAACAAACGAACTGTTCTTTTACGTTTTATTTGTTATCAAGTACTTACAGAACGGCATAAAAGCAGATGCTGAAAATTCCTACCACCTACTGGAAAATCCTTTTTCAAGTGTTTCGTGTGACTACGAAGCGTTTTTTGTGTCATTGTTGGTAACATTCTGTTTAATATTGTATTTCAGTTCATCTAAGCTTCCTACATTATTCCAATAAACTCCTTTGATGCTTAGATCCATCTTCTTCGCATATTTGGAACTCTCCCATTGACCCATCTTTGTTTACCCTCCTTCCCTATAATTCTCAGTTCTGCATCTGGGTACTTTGCATGAGGTTTTCCAATCATAATTACATGTCACACTTGTATTCCCCGTCTTAACAGGAATTCAAGTGAAAGCCACACAGTTTAACGCGCATTGTGTTCAGGCCGTCTGCATACTGTAATTGTAGGTTAGAATGCCCCAGGGGCTCTGATGTCCACTCGTTATTATCTCTTACTTCCCAGCAACTATTAACAGCTGAAGGACTTCTCTGAAGCAACGAGATAATTTCCGACTATAATGATGTGACGAAGCAATTTAGGTTTAATATTACACAACCAGGAACTCGTGAGATGCTTTCAGATTGCCCAGTGCTGTTACGATAGTGGAAATCTAAGACCCTGACATCACGAAAACGTATTGGACATTTCTGCACTATTTCTGGAATGGTGGAACGCAAATCGTGCACTTTTATTTTCGTGCAGTTTGGGTTTTTGTAACATGGGTCCATTCGTACAAGTTGTAAGGAACTTCTGAGTGGAGCACCTTGCAAGCGTAGAAAAGACAACGAGCTGAGCTTTTGAAATGCGAGGAAGTTGTTACATACTAATTGTCCATTGGTGGTTGCTTACATATCATATCTCAGAAGTGAAACAGGATCCCTTCAGGTCTGTGAGACATTGCTGATCGAGCTCCAGGCTGTGGGAATTGCTTGTATGTACATTATTGCCTGTTAACCAGATGCCGATAACTGGTGATAAGTTATCGCATGAGGTTCAGTAACGAACATTTTTATCCCGTTCTTTTCAGCGGTATCTGTTGATTCCGATCAGTTCCTTCCTGAACACGTACAGTCCACAGATCAGGAGAAAATCCCTGCTAGGAATTCGATATACGCGCATGCGCAAGATTTCGCGGTGAGTGACGACCGATCCTAAAAGCATTCGTTCCACAACCACTGAACGAACAACAGACGACAGGCTTTCATGTGTTCTAATGGGTACAGCTTTAAGATTACCTCACAGCGGCACAGCGATTTAATCTAGAATATTATCGCAACACCCGCAGGTGCACTCACTACACGCTGCTATTAACTGCTTGAGGTTTTCAGTCTGTGTTGTAGTAGCATAACTCTCTGGCGTGTCACACTTCCCACCAATAGCAGCCCTCTAGTCCAGCTGATAAGTAACATTCCCCCCGCAGCGCAACACAAACGACTTCCCCTCGAAGGGTTTTTCTCGTGATCTGTGGACAGTAACTTTACTTACATTTCGTGAACGCAGCAAAACTCGAGCATGGATGTCGTTGCAACAAATTCACGCGAGGGAGGGAGGGGAAGGCCGCCAAACAAGAGCACGTAAGGGGAGATAACCCAGCCCTTCCTCGTACACTATCGGATTCCCAAAATACAGTTCAGTGGTCGGTGCATGAATATGTCACGGGTTGTACCGAAGTTTAAAGGCAGAAGAAATATTTTCTGTTGCGTGCTCAGGTAGACTCTGCCATCTTGTTACCCCATTTTCACTACTTTCATTGACGTAGCTTGAAGCTCATGGTGATGTTGAAGCCACAATTTACACTAGTCACGAGGATTCAATGTACAGTTGGTGGTACAGAGTAATGAAGAGGTGCAAACATCTTTTTCTCGCTAGGGGGTTCTGCCCCTGCTACCTTCGCTCGCCAACCCCACCGATGGCTCCCAAGAACACAAAGTACGTAGAATCAAAGAACAATTAGTAACTGTTGGTTTCTCGGCGTTGTTCATCCAAAGCTAGCGGAACAAACTTGAAATGTCCCGCTTTACAAATCTCAGCTCGGTAAACACGAATTAAAGTTGTATGAAGGGATAAAGCGGTTTAACTGTCCATTCCGTGGCTTATCGTTGGTCCCTGTTGACAAAATGTTTGTAGCGGCTCTGGCTGAATCGTTACGGAATACAGAATAAGATTACAGAATGCCCCAAAAAGATGTATACACAATGCTAGCGTGTGTAATGGTTGTGTGTATAGATCCTTTTGGGACACCTGTACTTTCCTCACATTACAGGAAGGAATGTTATACAATTGTCTTAGCAGCAGATCCCTTTTTTACGAAAATGTTCAGTCCTCCAAGTTTTTAGTTGATCGTTTTGTAAAAGACACGGGGTATGACTTAAGAAGCAAAAGCTCCATCTCTAATTTATTAGCAGTTTGTAATTTTTCAAGTTTACGTCCTAAGGAACGAAACTCTATGCACACTTTTCGTGATTCACCTGTTAAAAAATTTGAGTTTTAAGGATAAATTTTCTCCAGCGGTATCTAGCAACTTGCTGAATAGCTCGTCGGTGCGGCGATCTACACGCCGAAATTATAAAAAGCCTCACTTATCTACCTCTCCTTAACGACACTAAAAGAGCCTACCATCCTTTTAAAACCTGTTGGACTGCCGCTGGTTCACGCGGATTTACGTCGGCACATTAGAGGCTTGCCTTTAAGGCAGACACCTGGGAAGTCTGGCAGTATCGACGAGGCAGTCGAAAAGTGGTCTTCGCCATCCAGTTGTACCCAGTGATAGGTTCACGTGCGGCGACAACAACGTACCGAATCGCTGCATTTACCCTGTAGTATATAGAATGTTACGCCCGAAGAACGCTTTGAATAGGCAGTTGGAAGTCAGGAGGACTCTTTTCTGAAAGCTTAGGTAATTCGCAGCCACAGGGTGGTGACCTATCCGTTGAACAGATGTAGAAGGTTACCCTGGAGAGATGCTTTAGAATCCGTGGAAAGTGAGAATGGTCGGTATGGAAGATAACGAAGACAGTGCTGCAATTTGCAACTCCTTCACCCGCCGTACAGGTGCCCGGATGACTAGCTTTCTGGGCTTTCGAGAGAGCGGAAGCCTTGATCGACAGGCATAAGACTCCTGTTTCAGTTTGTAAAGTCGCGTTGGGTCCTGACGTTATTAACGGGGCAGCCCTTGCATGAAGTATTAGCCACACTCTCGGAAGTAATACTGGCCAGGAAGGGTCTCAAGTTTGGCAAGGCTGCGGGTCGGAACGGTCTTCGGAACTTGGTCCTGACACATCAACTAACGCGTAACGCAATTCCCCGCTGGCAATGTTTCCCACCATCACGGAAAAAAAATGCTTGCCAAGAGTCCATGCCGAAACGGAAGTAGACCCCACGCAGTCTTTATCCCACAGACCAATAAGTCTTCGTGACACCGGGCAACCTCTTCAAGAAGACCGTATTCACAGTGGTCCTTCGAGAAGTAAACTACTAACGGTCTGCTTCGTAACGCGCAGTTGGAATGTGGACTCTGGCGTAGCGTGACGCTTCGGCTGTAACGCCTGTTAGGAACCCTCTTGTCTTCACTGCCGAGCTTTTCACGAATTCTTCAAGTCAGTTTCATCTGCACACGTCGAATCATGCGGGCTCGAGCAGTCGCGTCTCGCAGCCCATCGATTCTTGTCATTTATCTGGAGACATCTGAAGTCATGTAATGTAACCGCAAAACAACTAACCACTTTTATCACAAACTAGTATTTATTTGCACTTTGTTATGCTAGTTAGTGATACTACAAGATATGAAGGGTATTAATAATATCTAATATAAGGTGACATTGCTATCGTGAGCCCATTTCTTGACGGTTGTCCAAATTGATTTATTGGAGTTGAGTTCGGTATGACACAGAGTTAATCGCAAATCTGTATGTCCGTGCACAACTAAAATGCTCTGAATCGTGTAAGTTCAGCGAACGGGTTTGTTTATTTTAATTTGTATAAGTCGGGTTTCAACATTTCGTCTTCCAGAGGCTCGCTGTTTTCCAATAGCCACGACGTCATTTAACTTATCCTGGAATTTTATATTGGAGCTGCATTTACATGTTTATTGCGGTATGGTGCGATGCATATCACTAAACCGTTTCTCGGAAGAAGATTCGAGGTTAATTTTTGCTTCTAACATTTTTCGTAATTTTTAGATGCATGTCACTGTGATAGTCTCCTGTTTGCTGGTGTGACTTCAATCGAATATACTCTGAATTGTGTTGTGTACGACTCACAGATACAGGTTCATCCATATACACTATAGGCTGGCCTTCTTTCATGTATGTCAGACTGCATCTTAAAGAGGAATGTGATACATGAGAATTCACTAATTGTCGTGTTCTTCGAAACGAAACCCAAGGTGTGGAGAACTTCTCTTGAAGTCGATAGGCTTCCATGGCATTCTATTGTCCGTTTTAATCTGGTGTATATTTCCTTTAGGGTATATCTCTCTCTCTCTCTCTGTCCGTGATACAGATTTCGTTCACTGGTAGCGAACTGCAGATTAATAAGTGTCCAGTTATGCAACAGAAACATGAATTTGAATTTATTAACCTTAGATCTGCCAAAGTCACGAAAATTGAATACAAGGGTACCGGTACGTTATCATAGACATTGTATAGGGCCTATAAAAGAAGTAAATTCCTGAATAATATTGTTAGAAGCCTTCAGTCAGACCCATTTGTTGGTAGCAGTGTTGTATTAGTCCGGAAAAATGACGCCTATTTCGACAGCGTATGGTTCGGTTCCGTGAGAAACTACATGAGCCCCTGAAAGTCCGTATAAAGCCGTCGGGTTGTGGAAAAACCCACTGATATTCAAACTGACTTCGTCTACATAAAATGAATATTCATTTCCAAATAAGTGTCGTAAAGTTTCATGCTACATATTACCTCGAGGGAGTTACTCAGTTTCGTCACAGTTCACAGTCGTTGCGACAGGCAAGAGTTACCACTGTCAACAGAGTGTCAGTGGCTTGAAATCCATTTGTGTGTACAGGTATGATTTGATTTCTTATAGGCCAGAGCATTACTGTTTCTTATGTGTGTGAGCCCATTGGTTCTGTTTGAAAGTGACTGAAGGCCGGAGAACCTGTGGTTATAAAAGTGTTAAATAGCTGTCTTTAATTCGTAGGCCTGTAAATATCCCGCAGTAGATAAGAATGTAATTCAGAACCCAGCCCTATGTCCTGAACTCTGATCTTCTCAAGGTCTTCTGGTACGCATTAAATCTGTTCTGGAGTGAGTTTCAATCTCGGTTGTCGGTAGAGCCTTTAGTAAAATGAAAGCACATGTTCGGGATCCCATAACTTGATTATCCGCTAGAATATAGATTATTGCATATTTCGTTCAGAAAGCTTTCTGTACGTGTCTGAAATTAACAAAAATAATTAAGGTTAGTAATTATGAATAGTCTAGTATCTGATTCCCGTCGCGGGCCCTGCTGTGCTATCCCTGATTTTACATGTTATTCCCAATGGCAAACTCTGTCTTTGGGTTTTAATATTTCCGACGAGTGTTGGTATTCTTTGGACGGGAGGTCTGTTGTACTGAGATCCCATTGTTTGTGGGACAGGGCATTGCGGATAGTATGGCCAACCATGACCAGTTTGATTGGAATTACCGTGTTTTCTAGATTTTAAGACGCTCCTTTTCACATTTGAAAGTTTCTGAAATCGGGGTGTGCCTTACATTTGATGGTGTCTACGAATGGATATAGCGTCTTCCTGAAATTCTGTTGCCATATCAGGGGTGAGTGTTACAGTCGTTGGAAGTCCATTGATACAGTGGTGTTCTAACACTAAGGGCGGTATCGCACTAGGATGCCATGGCAGCGACACCAACAGCGATGCCATGGCGTCCAGCTGCCAGTTTTCGACGCCAGTCGAGCGAACAGGTGGATCAACGTTATGAGATCACGAAATGAAGGGCTATTAGCAAGGAGAAATGTCCACTTTTATCACTTTTGAGAAAATGAGATTTACCTTTATCAAAACTACATACCTGGAGTGAATTTCAATTCTGTAACAAATAAATAAGTAAGAAAAATTCTTCATACACACACTTTGCACGTCCATACCATTATTGAATTTGAAATATTTCAGTTCTTGCAAATCACATGTAATATTACATGAACAAACTTTATTTAATAAAACATTATAAAAGCAGGTTTCTTCTTAATTCACATTATTTGTGATATATAGATAGATATATAGATTGCTAAACAAAAAAACTTAAAAATCAAGTTGCCATATTGGAAAGCGGCCCCACAAATAAAGCCATAGAAACACTTCTTAGCTAATTCTTTCTTTTCTACTGTAAATAAATCTCCTCCAAATA
>NW_019059819.1:112642-140224 GCF_000696155.1 Zootermopsis nevadensis
TCTCCTGAGTCCAGTCTCACTTTGACTTTTTGCTGCATGTACAGGTTTTTGATTAGTCTTCTATCTCTCCAATCAATTCCAATTCTCTGTAGGATCCTCATTAATTTCTTCCATTTTACTCGATCGAAAGCCTTCTTCCAGTCGATGAAGCAGGCACATACTTCTTCCTTGACATCGAGAACTCTCTCTGAAATTATTCTCATAACTCCGATGGCATCTCTGGTTCCTCTTCCTCTCCTGAATCCAAATTGGTCGTCTCCGATCATTTCCTCTATCTTCTTTTCTAGTCTTTTAGTCAGTATTCTCGTCATTATCTTCGCCGCATGTGAGATTAGGCTGATGGTCCTGTAATCGCCGCACTTCTTGGAATTCTTTTTCTTCTGTAATGGAATCATTGTTACTTCCAGAAAGTCCTTGGGCCACTCACCGGAGGTGTATATCTTGTTAGCGAGTCTAGTAAGAACCTTCACTCCTTTCTCTCCAAGTTCTTTCAATAAGTCCGATGGGATTTCATCATCTCCCATAGCTTTTCTTCTTCTCATATCCTTTATGGCCCTCTCTACCTCGCTCTTCAGTATCTCTGGACCTTTGTCGACCTCCTCTACTTCTTCTTCTGGCTCCAATTCCATCTCCTTCTCATCCAGTCGGTTGGCCTTGTCATAGAGCTCTTGGTGCGATATATGACTACTAAATTAATGCATTGAGTTTGGCCGAGATGCTGGCAGCTGCGATACCGCCCTAAGATTCACATCGGAATTATGGTTTTGTCATTACCGGTGTGTGTCTGCATGACATTGAGACTTTCGGAATGTATCGCAGAGATAAGGTGTGTGACGTGCAAATATGTTACCAACTGCCTTATCTTGTGCTGCGTTCTTGCCAGGCTTCCGCTGTAGGTGTGCCTAAAACCAGTAAAGACCAAGGCCAACACTTTCAGCGATCATGGTTTGCGAACAGAGTTGACAAACACTCGATGACCAGACCATTATTTATATTTAGAAGCATTTAGGCTGTCAGATAGTTTGTCGAACTTCGACACGACATTTCACAGACATTACGCAACGCTTATCACTCTGTTAAATCTAGCATTTTTTCCTTGGGATGCTCTACTGCCAACTTGTATCATTGCTGAGACGTTGTTATATGAACGTTTCTTGCCATCTAACATAACTTATATCACCACCGTCACCTGTTATTGTTTCAGGAAGGAACATAGATTGCAGGTGTTTGAGAATAGGGTGTCGGGGAGGACATTTGGGCCTAGGAGAGAAGAGGATAGCATAGCCTGTATTGACTATTAAAGGCGTGTGGGTGTCCCAGTAGGAGTCGGTCGGTAAGGTCTGGAAACCTGGTGAGCAGCGCAGACATTTTCTGTTTTACCATACTAAATCAGAAATCAAAATGCTGCTGTCTCTCTGTCTAAAACTTGCACTTCTTATAGCCTTACGTCTTCACTTTCATACTATTCTTACCAGAAGAATGACTGGCAGAACCTCGGAACCTGGGGAAAAAATGCTCTTGCTTCCCCAGAAATGTTTAAACCCAAATACTAAGCGTATGTATGTAATACTCATTTTATTCTTAATTCATTTCTCCATCATCGCCCTGATGATGGAGGCAGTAAGCACCTCCGAAACGTTTTTAAATTTATACAGACTATACGGCGCAGCAACCTAAAAGACATTCATTTTCAGAAAGTTCACACCACCAAATATTATATAGTATGAAAAAAAATCAGAGGAGGCATGAGGATGAGATGGCCAAGCCTTGTAGCACGCATTGGTGCAATGAGAAATGCCTTTAGAATTTTAGTCGAATATTCTGAAGGGAAGGAACACTTGAGAGAACTAAGCTTTTCGTGAGCATAATATTAAATGGATATGAAATAAATAGTGTGTGAGGTTATCGGCTGGATTCATCTGGCTCAGGTGAGTGTCTGATCAACATGGTAATGGACTTTTCGGTTTAATTTTAGGCACGTAATTTCTCGACTTCCTGAGCGACTATCAGCTTCATAAGAACTTCGGTACCCCTGTAAAACAGAGTACAGATTTCACTGATAGGCCATGGGAACTGTTGACAGTTATATCCTGAGTTGCAGATAATGACGCTAATGGGGCCATGTATATTGAGGTTAGGGCTCTATTAGGGTCAATGTAGGAGCATCAGTACTGAAGCGGCTGACAGCTAATTCGCCCGCTGCATCAGAGTGATAATGTGAGAACGGACGCCATTGTTCATTGCCCCAGTTTTTAGCCTTTTCCTTTCAAAGACTTTGTGCTTGTGAGATCATTATGCTGCCCGTGTGCCCCTCTGTGTAAGTTTGGAACCATTTTTCACGAAATTTGGTGTAAACGGGCAATCCCATCGTACTAGTGATATGGGAGCGACACTAGTGCATGGTTCTGGAACTAATCGTAGATCTTCAAGTATTTAGAGCTTTTGAGCGACACAACGGTTTGTGAAATTGTTATATACTACACATGTTTTGGAAACCCTTTTTTGATACGGCACTGCTTGGTTTAAAAAAATGGCTGTCTTCTGGGGTATTGCGCTGTGTGGTCCGATAAAAACTGACTAAAGTTTCAGACGTGCGTATTTCTTCAAACATCAGGACGTTACTCGCCGCTGTGAGAACGTAAAATCTTACCCAGCATAATTCTGATTCCCTTTGTTTGTAATGGAAAGGAGGATCTTAGATTACTTTAAAATTAAAGGAGATTTTCGAAACAAACGTTTGTACCAAGTGAGTCTATACGGTAGATTATGGAAATGGGTAGGAGCGGTTTACACTGCTTAGAAGGGCAACACGTCTCTAAAGCAGCTTTGTTATTCAGGTCTTGTCAATGCTATTTAAGCAAGAAAATGACCCGAGGATTAGAACGACCGCCCATGCTTTTGAGAACTTTTAACGGAAGTGCCACATTAAAGAATTTTCCAAACCCTGCATGCATCCGTAAAAGTGTGTGTGAAGTTTTCTGTATTTTTAAGCACCACGTCACAGGTACACGTGATGGCTGTAACGATATAGTTTCAGGCATTGTCAGAATTCGAATTGTATTAATTGCCGAGTTTCACACGTGATGAATTTGTTTGAAGGAAGGGGTTGGGTTTTGGAATGTATCGTGCCTCAATAAATGTTTTGCGAGGATGGGGAATGGATTCATGTGGGCCAGGATCGGGACAAATAGTAGGCTCCTGTGAAGACGGTAGTGAATCTTCGTGTGGAGTTACTGTCAGATTCTCAAGAAAGGCCCTGCTCAGCGTCGTTAGTTGGTTAGTGGAATTGTTCAGTCAGTATGTAGTATGTCCCGATAAGGATGTCTGGTTGCACGTGTTATTGAAGAACTTGATCGAGAGATTTCTTTCTGGCGTAAAATCGATGATCTTCAGTTTAAGCACTCGAACACTGAGACCGGGGCTCGAATCTTGTTCCTGTTATCCTGTGATGGCAAAGTTTTCTGATGATCTTGCCTTTCATTAAGACATTGAAGGTCTTAAAAATATTACAACAGGAAGCAAACTTCTAAGCAGTCTGTGGCGCCAGAACGAAGTCTGAAAGAAAGTTTCAACAGGAAATTAAATATCAAATGTCGTGCAACATATTGACAAGCAATCAGACCGGTTTTAGCGCCCTTAAATGTGTTAAGCCACTTGTTTGTTTGAATGCCCGCAAGAATCCTC
This sequence comes from Zootermopsis nevadensis, assembly GCF_000696155.1. The sequence continues at coordinate 116,327 of NW_019059819.1, forward strand.
ATTTGTAGTTCTCGATAACCAGTGTCATTCTTTGCTGGCTTTCGAGCACTAGTTATACAGCCTGTCGCGTAAGATCTGATTTAGTACCTCGTGAGTCACATTAAGACCATCAGGAATGGATATCCCTGAAATAGACCTCATGTTTTAAACACAGCTGATCCAAGCAGTGGGCAGTGATGTAGGTGCCAGCAGAAGACCTGTTGTCAATCTGAACGAAATCATCGCAGCATCGAACATGTGGAGTGCTGGTCGGGACTTCACAGTGCTTCTTAGGTAATTACAACCTCATCCACATCACAGACTCGTTGTACCCTTCTCAGACTAAATTGTTGAACTCAGTGGCTGATCGCGGGTTCCGCTTCAGCTTGGGGCATGGACATTCTGTGTGCATAATTTAAAATTAAACATGACAGGGCTGCGAGTTCACAACCCGTGACCTACCCATGTAGTTTGTGCGACCCCCCAGGACCGGACTTTAACCTTCTGAGGCCCTAAGCGATGTCAAGTTTAAGAGGTCCCAAGAATTCTAAAGTTGAAATACACATTTATCATTCTGACTGAAGGGAACATTAAAAAATAAACATTAAATTGATGTAAATGAAATCATTCTACTGGAATCAGTATGCGAAGGTTATTGTGTAAAAGGTACATATGATTTAAAAGTTAAAATTAATCTTTCAGGCCCCTCATGTCGTGAGACCATAGTTTATGCGTAAGTCCAGCATTGACATCCCCTGTACATTTTATAATATTGTGTTGTCCTGCATAACAAAGTAGTTGGCTCCTCTATTAAACATATGAAAAGTTGTATGATGTAAGATTTGAGGTTTTCACAGCGATGAGTATGAAGATTTCTGTCTTCTGGGTTGTTGTGCCATGTAGTCTGGTCGATGTTTACCATCATACTGCCTCCGTCATCAGGGCGATGAATCTACACAGCGCAAGAACCCAGAAGACAGAAATCTTCATATGAAAAGTTAATAGAAATAAGGAATCAGCGAATGTGTTAACGATAATGGAGTAGGCGAGTTCATAAATCATAGATTCCCAGTCTCTACCGGGAATCAAACAATGGTTGTGAAATGTAGACAGAACTACTCGTGTCACGTGACAGGAAGAGGTCATGTGAGAGACCTAGGTACGACTGGCTGACTGTTCCGTCAAGCCTTTTGCAGGCGGCCAGTTTAATCAGACGAGCGATGCCCTGAAAATCGAAACATGTCAGACCATCGCGGACTTTGAGAAATGTGAGACGTCTGTTTCGTGAGACATCTTGGAGATGTGATGGACGATGTTGCTGCTTTGCATGAATAATGTTGCGGAGGGAGGGGGGACTGCAGACGTCATCTGAATGTTGAATTGACCTCCGCGAAAACTTAGCGTCCGTACAGGTAGCTGCCTTACCGACCATTTTAAAATTGAAGTGGTGTTCATATTATTCGATTCGTTGCTTTTTAACATATTTGTGCCGTTTTGGGAACATATGGCGACGGAATGATATTCTATAAAGGGAAGATTGGAAATTAAAAATAAAGTGGAAGATTGCGATGTCACGCAAGGCTGCATGTAGTTCAGATTTCGGCTGATGTTTTCATCTTTTGTTAGGTCTTCTGAACGACGCCCCGCTTCTCCTCGCTTTCGGTTAAGATATCACGAACATTCATACTTTCTCATTACATAACTTAAATAGCCCCAGATGCTGCAGCTTTCTGTAGTAAACTATTAATCTGTCTCTTATGAAACTATTTAAATAAATATTTCAGTCTTTACCTTATAATACATGTATCCATCTGTCCGTGCCTTGCCTCATTTTATTCTGATGGACCTTTGAAAAATATACAGATTTTGTGGAATTTAAATTGTACATGGTGGAATAAGAAGGTGACCGCGTGGAATATGTACTTGCTTAACTTGCAGCTTGAAAGCGATTACCAAAAACAGCTGATTGCAGGCGTGTAACAATTTGTATTGTTGAGAAAGATCATAATCGTACGTACAGATTTTGAATGAACTGTGGTCTTGTTTGTTAAATGTTCCAGACAAAATGATATTGCTAGACGTCGTGGTTTGACTGATTGTGTGAGGAAACTGGTGGAAATTACGAGAGGAAAAGCCGGCTAAGAATTATAATTTTCTTAACAAACCCTAAGATTCGTGCTCGTTTTCACAAAACTCGGATATTTTTATTTGTGTCCAGCGATGACGTCCTTGAATCTGTTGCGAATGTCAGCCCCATCTTTGCTTTGGTCTCTGACGTCTCTTCCTTGTTCTGGTTTGTAATTTACTGTTTTAGTAATCGTTCCTGTCCCAGTCTATGTAAATGCTCTTTCCAGTTCTGTTCATAATGTTTCCTTTCTCTTCACTTGACTTTATATGTATAGCCTGTTTTAACACTTCTTAATTATGTCCATGTTTTGTGCATTTCTTGACCGACCAAGAAATTTCATTTCTGCTGATTCTGTCATAATTTTCTACTGTCACTGACGGGACCTTATTCTTCAATTTTGTATAATTTTTATCATACTCAAAGGGGATTTCACACCGTAGATAATTGAAAAAACAGGCGTATTTTGCCTCTGATCTTGTCCTTCTGCGACAATTTTTTATTGATATTTTTGTTTGTTTCTAACCAGATATTCTGAAATTAATGTTTTCGTTACTTCAATTTGTCTCTCAATGTATGTAATATATCTGAAGTTACTCTTACTGCCTGGTCGTCTGCTTGTAGCGTGGGAGGCAGGATAATATTAAAGTTAATTTTACAGTAACACAATTTGCTCACTGCGTCTGTAGGGAGTTGTAGCTGGCTGTTAAGTACATTAGCTGTTGCTTTTCGTTCAATTCCTGCCCCTCCTGATTCCCCAAATGCAAGTTGAAAAGCGTCTTCCTGTTTCAGATCATTTTGTCAGGCAGTGCATCACACGAAGTGTAGTGAAGGGCATGAGAAATGGGAGAAACCGTTTGGGGGTTGGTCGTGTTGTCAGTCACATTATTATAGCTATATTGTGCATATTTCCTGATACGGTAATGTTCTGTTCTCTGTGGATGTGAGTAAAAGGAGAAAAATTTCTTACTAGTTGACAGCGAATGTTACGGTTTCTTTTTTCTCTGCGTTTTCTAGTTTAATGTTGCTTCATTTAGACACGTGTTGTCTTCCAACGGGAAGGTGGCGTTAGTGTGATTGCTGCTTACGTTGAATTGTAATGAAGCTTAAGTTTATACGTCGTCTCCCACACTCACGTTTCGGCCACCCAACCCAAGGTTGTGCAGAGTGAGGCAGAGAGCCTCTGGAAAACTCATGTCTCATTCAGTTCGGAATCCGCTTTTTTGTTCTTCGTTCTCACAGGTTTCCAGTGACAAAGATAACTGTATTTTTTACTTATTTTTATTTAATATGAAGCCTGCTTTCTTATTTCGTGTGAAGTGAAAATGTCTAAGAAGAAAGTTTTGATAATATTTTGAAGTGGAGTGGGACGGAAGAAGCTACATAATGGATGCTTTTCATTGGGCAATGTTGTAGGATGAGTAAATAAAGAACGTTGCAACTGGCTGGTCATTAAATAAACATGATAATCCAATAACTACATCGAACAGATTCCTTCGTAAGAAGTTAATAGTGGCTGAGCTGGTCAAGAAAATTCCCGTATTTTATGGAACTCAAATGTTCATTACTGTGTTATTATCGATGATCTATTATCTTACCGGCATTTTAAAAGGTTACGTTTTACTACATACGCATGCTTAATTAAAAAGCTAACACCAGAAGACATCAAATACGTAAGATTTGAGGTTTTCACAGCGGTGAGTCTGAATATTTCTGTCTTCTGGGTTGTTGCGCTGTGTAGTCTGGTCGATGTTAACCAACGTTTCAGAGGTCATACTGCCTCCGTCATCAGGGCGGTGAGTCTGAATATTTCTGTCTTCTGGGTTGTTGCGCTGTGTAGTCTGGTCGATGTTAACCAACGTTTCAGAGGTCATACTGCCTCCGTCATCAGGGCGATTCATCGTCGGTAAACATCTATCAGACTACATAGCGCAACAACCCAGAAGACAGAAATCTTCGACATCAAATACGTTTAAAATTAATGTTTAAATCTGTTCGGTCTGGTGTCCCATCTTCGTGGGCCGTGTATGGCCCATGCGTCCGATACAGCATGTCCTTAAGTTGGTTGTGTGTTCGACCTTGGCCATTGGTATTCATTTAGGTGTACTTATTGACGCAAGCAGTGCGTCCATTGGGCAAGAACAATAAACCTGTATATTAAAGCTCGTACTTATTTTCTTATGTGTTTGTAACATTAACTATAATACACTGTTTAAGGCAAAACATAGCAGTGTCACGTTCTGGGACTTCATGAGAAACTAATAGTTGCCACGTGTCACAAAATTATTCTCCTGTTATGAAACCAGGAGGTTTATTTACCCTTTTCGTAATATGAATCTGCTGCGGGTCTCTGTCCTGATCCCGATGCTCAGACCCTGTTCGTAAGATCTGTTTTAATATTATCGTCCATTGTACCCTTACATCCTGCAAGTGATCTCTTCTCTGACATGTTTGCGTATCGTATTTTTCCTATGCTTGGTGCCGAACCTATCGCATCTTGAATACTTGCGTGTTTCTAACAGATCTGAAAGCTATTCAAAGAAGAAACACTTAGGCGTGTATACATTTGACCCGGTGAAATACGATTTGCTTGAGCAGCATGGGTAGATCCGAAAGTAGGGCTCCACCGTCATAATTGGATGATTTTCATTCTTGGGCTGTTATTCTGATGGCAAAGGCTGTTTCATTCACAGAATAACAAGTATGCTATTAGTGGGGGATTGGAGAGTGGACGCGGACTCTATTTAAGAACATTCAGTTTCGGCAGTTCCCTAAATGACCGACCAAGTTGCGATCATGTCGTTTTTAAGACAAACTTTTGAACAACCGTTATTTGCCACGGTGACCGGTTTCGGGATGTGGCTGTAACGTATGAGTGCCAACTGCCAAATCCAGCAGAAACCAAACAGCAAGGACGATAACAGACTCCAGTTGCTACAGGTTTATTGGTGATCGTGCTTTTGAATAAATTTCGTCGAGGTCGTAGTTTGCATTAGTTGTAGTTTTAGGCCTGAGTTCTACTGACAAAAAAACCCCGCCCCCCAAGTCGGACTCACTCTATTTTGAAACGGGAAAGTACCCGGCCATGGTTGCCATAGAAACAGTGTTTTCCTTCCAAGTCACGCCTTTAAATGATTTTCTTGTCCCCTTTCCGGTGGTCCTCATTATATTTAAGCGTGCTTCTTGTTTGTGTTTGCATACATGTTATGAACAGAACCAGTTCTTTTATTTGTTAAAAAACAGTAATATCCTCCATGTTACTTAGTTGATTTTCAACGAAATGAACAGAGGAAAATGTTAGTTTATGTGTATGTACGCATAATATGCATATACCCATGGAGTGTTTCCAAGGGAGGTTAAATTGAGAATCGATATTGAGTTTCGTTGTTGTTCGTTGTGCGTAGTTACCAACCTCATGAAAAATTAAATCGTTACGCAGCCAGTGTATTCGTAAACGTAATGCCATACAAACTGATAACTTAGTGGCTACGTCAGTGAATCATTGTGTATTCTCAACAAGTGGTTAATTGACTGTGCATTATTCGAATCCATATTAGTGTAACAATACGGGCTGGTTGTGCTGTATGGTACCGTGTAGCACCGAATCCTGTTCGAGACGATTTTTTTTATTGATTCGTACACCCGCCCTTTTGTTTCGCATTGTACAAATAATTCCTGTACTAAAGTTGTATGTTTAAGATTCGTTTCCGTTCACCACACTGTACCCTACATCGAGTGGCGCTAGTATCACTCCGTTCTCAAAAGTTCGTTTGTCCGCTATGTAGGAAAATAAAATGCATGAGTTTAGCCTCAAACGGCACAGTGTCCATACAAAATTTTATCAAAATCCGAACATTCAGATGAACAATGTGGAGAGACAGACAGAGACGGTCATTTCTATATGCATTAATTTCATTCGCATTTTTCGAATAACGCTTAATAATGTTTAAATGTTCATTCGTACCTTAAAGAGAACATTACGTATTTTCATTACGTAAATACGTTGGTTAATAGTTGGTATTCATTCTGCAAATCATAATAAAGCCCTAAATTTACTCTGTTCGCAAAGTGCAGATGTTCTGAATGTTAAAGCAAGTGGTACATTCAGTTACTACGGATTTTTTAAATGGTTAACTTTTAGATTTCTGCGTGGTTTCATTGCTGTTCTGTATTATTTTGTGCGATATATACAGGCAGTGAGTAATGTACATGTTAATGGACAGGTTGAGGTTTGTTAAGCACTTCTGTGCCTCTGAATCTTATTCAAACTTCGAATCTAATGCCGGATAACAGACTATACAATTCCGATAGTTAACTGAGTAAGTAATTATCTCCGTGGAGAAGCTAATAGTCACTAGTTGAGAAATTATCTTTTACTGAACTAAAAGATTCAATGCCGTGTCTGCAAGAACCAGTTGCTGGTTCGTATCCTCTGTCAGATGAATTCAGTCTACAACCTTCCACCGTGTATCTTTAATATATTGGAAGTTGAAAATCTCGCGACCATTTTCGTTCATTTTGCCCTGTCGTAGAATCCATTAAGGTCTGAAACATTTCTTAACAAGACGACTTTAACGGTGAGGAGTTAGCAGCGACCCAGGACCCTGCAATACCACCTCCTGTCTGTACAAGATTGCTTATTTGACGTATTCCCACGCAACCTCAATGTTACGGACGTTTCCTTCATCGGCAACGTAACAGAGAACGAAATGCAGATATTTCAGTAATTCGCCTAGGCCTGTGCCTATGGATATCTACATTTACAGCACGGCATGAAGCTCAGATATAACTTAATATAATTTCTCTTAAAGAAAGGCTTATCTTAAGAAAATGTAGTTGCCCTGAATGCCCATAACTCGTACTTGTATTAATCGATAAGACGTATACATAACCCAAAGCAAGGAAACCATATTTTATTCCTCTGTCCTGCAAACACCTCTGCCTTAGATAATCTTCGTCGGTAATGATTGTTTTACTCTCTGCAGGCCACTTCTGTCTGCAATAAATTAATGAAGTCCAGTCAGAGAACTAGAGGGTCACTCAGTAAATTCTTCTCGGGCGATCAGCCGCGTCAAATAGGAAAAGAGAGGGGAAAAAACAACGAACCCGTCGTTTCAGGGTTCATAACCCTGATGATGGGGACAGAGATGGTCCCAGAAACGTCGGCTTCGTCTTTCAACCATTTGACGCGGCTGATCGCCCGGGAAGTTTTTACTGAGTTACGTCGCCTCGAAAACTTCAGATCATATAGAGGGTCACTGTTTACCCAACTGTCTTCATTTATAATTTCTGAAAAAATCCAGACGATCGTAACGAGAAGTTGAGTCAGCGCCTTTTTAACTGAAACACCCCCCCCCCACCTTTGCCTTTTTAAATTACCAACTATAAATAATGCCATCTTCACGGACGTGGCGGGCTTTGGCGGTGGAAGCGGTATTGCGCACTGCATTCTGCATTGAGATGGATCATTTTGGGACTGTAGGACATGAACTGTTGTTTGTATATGAACACTTGGTAACAAGACAGCGATCTGGCACTTCGAAGTTGGTATCTGTGGGACTACTATAGGAAATTATACGGAAGTGAACCACTGGAAATGCTTATGCATTGTTCCCCAAACTGAATGAAGCATTTGAATGAAAGGCGTCAGTGGGTTCTTCCTAGAACTCATCGTATGTTTGCATTGTGCGCAGGTCGTCGAGCAATTTGCTTGCGAAGTCCGCGCCCACGACTCCACAAGGAGAGCTCCTGCAGGCGGGGTTGGTATTCCCCGAGACGACGCAGACCTCCGCTGCTACTGGCCCCATTCCCAGGAGCCCGAGCCACGTGTTCAGCAGATATGACAAGTAAGTGCCGCCCGGATATGGCCACGAATTTTGCAAAATAAGACCGACCTTCGCTGATAGTTACAGTGCCGAACCTGTTTTCCGTATTCCACTGTTCTTATAGCGTACGGTTCGCATTGTAGGTCTGTATAGTCACACTCAAATAATCCTAAAAATTATTCCCCTCCTCTCCTCTTGCAGACATGCGGCAAGTTGCGGCCGAAAGAAATCTTCACTGGCCTAGGCCTGGTGGAACATAATGTTAAGTTGAGGCCTGGTTCGAATGATATAAGTCAAACGTCACACAGTATATTTCCGGCGTTCTCCGGCCATTTTTTTTTTCGTAAAGAAAAAGTTATTGGTTGTTGCGCTCATGTGTTCGTGACACTGTCGGGCTCCGGAAACAAATCCCACGAGCTTGATTTTCTCTGGAGTTTTCGTAGCTGCCCCCTCCCAGAAATATTTCTTGATAACACCTTACAAATTTTGCTTCCGACATCTTTGTGCCGATCCTACAACGCCAAATTAATTTAAGATGTTCTTATATCGTCGTTTAATAATTAATTAAAGGATTACTGGCATTTATGCATTTTTCTAAGCCTACATTACAAGATGGCTGTCTTTTGGGTTGTTGCGCTGTGCAGTCTGGTAGAAGTTTACCGACGTTTCAGAGGCCCTTGCTGCCTCCATCATCAGAAATAACATAACCACATTAGACTAAGATGCTCAAGTATAAACTTTGTTGAAATGTGCATAAATTACTAAAGTGTCACATCTGATTTTAAATTTGCTCCTGCAGCATCTAGCACCAGACACAGTTTTTGTTGCTAAGCATACGTTTTAAGCTAGAACCAATAGCAAGCGTGGCGTGTAAAGCAGCAGACGAGATAAAAATCACTTCTTACAAAACATTCAGAGCAAGGAAACAAACGATCTTGTATTTCCTTGTAACAAATTAACAGTTAATTTCATGGGCTTGGTTACAAGAGGTGTCGGGCCGGACGTGGTCCGCGGGCTGCCAGTTCGACCACGTTGCCTTGAGATATTTTCAGTTTGAAACGTTTGGTAACCGAGCTGTCATTTTCCTTGTGCTTATGACTTTGAGATGAGAGTTTGTAGCACATCCTACAGTTGTTTATAATTTCAAGTTTTTTAAGTTGTCATATCAATCGTGCACAGAAAACTTTAAAAATTGGCACTTGATTTATGTCGGTCACGCCCATGTTTTGGACACCAGTTGTGTTGACGCCGCATTGTCTGTCAAAGTTAAAAGTGATGCTGGTCCCCATAGGGTGAATCAGGCACACGGTTGGGAATCACTGAAATTCATGACTATTCAATCTCTGGTCAGTCAGACTCACTTCAGTTAACATTACATTTGTATGATTTGAGGTTTTCACAGCGGTGAGTATGAAGATTTCTGTCTTCTGGGTTGTTGCGCCGTGTAGTATGGTTGATGTTTACCAACGTTTCGATCGCCCTGATGACGGATTCAGTATGACCTCCGAAACGTTGGTTAACATCGACCAGACTACACAGCGCAATAACCCTGAAGACAGAAATCTTCACATTACATTTGTTCCTTTCTTTTTTTCTAAAATATGTTATTATAATAATTTTACAAGCAAAGAAGCATGAGAGGATGAAGGAGTGGCTGGATGGATGGTTGAATATCATTACTTGCAGTCGCTAAACACCTTGCCTTCTTATCGTTCCAGAACGTATCTATAAATGGCGCAAAAAGTGTCTAAGGCTGTATTCTTGCCGTGAATGATGAACTTTGAAATAATTTCTTACGTTACATTTAGCCTTATTTGCAAGCTTTTAAAGCGAGTCGGGTACCTGACAACCTGTGGTAGACAAAGGCGCGATTATCTAGGTTCGTGGTCTATGAATTGATGGTTTGTGGGGTAGATCCTTAAGGACACTCTTCCGTTTCTGATATTATTGTCTTTTGTGTGTACCTTTTCTGTTGTAATTGCTGTTTATTCTCAAGCAAATGTGGAACTCGTGGCGCAGAATTCACAAGAAACATCCACACAGGTGTATTACCGCATTTTTTCGAAGGATTTCTGCGTATATCATTGGCGATAATGGATCTGTCGTATTACAGATTTAATAAAAAGCGCGTTTCCTGAAATGAGCGATGGGATTACATTTTGTTTCCGGTGTTTTAGCATGTAGGCTTGAAAATCTTGTCTCTGTGGTGGTTGAGGTGACTTTCAACAACGTATGAATATGGATGAGGCATCGTATGTCGCCAAGTAGAATTCCAGGCTGGGCGCCAAAAAACTTGGCTTTAAATAACACATATTTCCACTTGAACGGAAGATATAGGAAGCGGTTTGGAGGTGAGTGCTCGGCGCATTAAGGAAACATTTAATTCAGGATTTTCTGACATTTCGTTGCCAGCTGTTATGAAATGTAGGTACCTAACAATGTTGGACTATGACAGCCACGTTTGGCACTGACTAAAATCTTTATTAAAATTTTTGGTTTTATTTTGTACGATCAGAGGCATTTTAATGTGCCACCTTGTTTTCTTAATTGTAAGTAATCTGGCATATATAATTTAACACCTGTCGTCCCTAATTTAACAATATCATTGCATAGTTTCATTATGTTCTATGATACTGCATTACTAATCGAAGTCGTTTCTCCTGAAAGCTATTCTGTCTCATTGTTTATCTCAACGCTCTTTGTGCATTATGCATAGAAATTCTTCAGACTTGAACCATGTGAACTTCATCACAATTTTGTGCGTATCCTTTGTTAACTTCCCAGATCTCCTAAATCAACAGTTCTGCACTCCCGATTCTACGTGAAATAGTTAACACTTAGTCAGACCCTTCTTATAAACCACTAAGTACAATCTCACCAATATAGTGTGTGACATCCTCTGTGAGAATGTTTAGCAAGCGAGTAAGGACAATACCACTTGTATGTTCAACAGAATATACCACTTTCTTCTTTCTCCATTTCGCACGAAATTTGGTATTAACGTTTTCTTCAGATTAACGTCGTCTTGACTCAGGCAGACCCATCGGCTACTACCGTTTTGCCACTTCTTTCGACTTTCGCCCTGTTGATTCGAATCTTCTTCTACCATAATCCTCGATCAAACCAAGTTTTCAGAATCTCGGAACACTCCCAGTTTCACCGTGTAAGAAGTAAATATATCTAACATTGGTTGCACTCCTTTTTTCTTCTTATAAGCCTTGCGTTGGTTCTATTTTCAGTTCCGTAATTTCATGATTGTGGGGAACAAAGTAAGTTTTCAGTCACTATTCACTCCCCCCTAATTTCTCACATACATTAAAATCTGGCCAGTATACTCGTGTCCCGCTGGCGGACCCTGGTTTAACATCAGGCAGGTACAGAGTCATTGTCGGCGGTTATAAAAACCAAACGTACCTCATAGCTGCCTCCACATTACAACTTCCTGTTGTCCAGATTAAGTTAACACCCTTATCGCCTTCTGCATGATGTCCTGCTGTCTGGGGTCCAATTAACAACACAGGGCACTTTGGTGTGGTAGCGTAACAAAATTCGAATAATGCATTTTAAGACAACCGAACCTTTATTGATAGCTGCCATTGCAAGAGCAGAATCAGATGCTATTATTTTTTACATAGATAAAAACTTCTTAAATGTCTTCTCCTTTAGTGACAAAACAGTATTTCGTCATGAAATAAATAACTTTGCAGTTAGAAATTTAATAATCTGCTTTTCGCATGGCTCGTCAACCGCTTAGGCATAGCATTCAGCAGCTTTGAGAGGGTTAATCACATCGGTAAAGTCTTCTGCCCAGAGTCGCTTTTTGAGATGAAAGAAGGTTACAATGGAACACGTCACACCTTTTCAACAACATTTTTACCTTCAAGTCGGGAAGTCGCTTCTTCAGCCACGTCCGCCAGAAAAAAAAACTTAGTTTCACGAAGACCCGAGAAATACGCAAATAAGCCTTTGTACACTTGCCTTGTTCTGTCATGGAACTAGAAATTTGGATTAAGGTTATGAACTTGAGCACAGGCACACAACGTTTGGTTTGCTGGTGTTGGTTCCAACTGAACTCTCCTGACAAATGATTTGTGCTTGGTTTCGTAATGCTGTTTAACATTTACACATTTTATTACTGCAACAGTTTGTTGACGAATAAAACACAAGGTTACGTAACGTGGAGCAGTGTAAGTTCCACACTGAGTTTCGTAACCAACTTTCCTGTTATCCATTCTTCACAGTTAAACAGTCACAACCAGAGGCAAGTCAGATGGAGGACATACTCTCTAATCCGCTACTCAGTGGCAACTACGGCTTCACAGAACAAACTCTAGACACAAACAGTAAATTAAAAGAGATGTGGTTGTCTGCATAGAATAAATTGCAGTACTATGGTCACAATTCTTAAATTCTTTGCACATTATTCACTGATGCGGGCCTCAAGGATGGCTCTCAGGGTCCAGTACGTTTTTCCGCCCGCCAATTGGTAGCCCTTGCCCCATTTTTTTCAAGTAATCAACGGTTTTGTTGATCACGTGTAGAATTTGTTATTATATTGTAACGAAGGCAGCATTGTTGTAACAATGATCCAGTGACACTGCTGCAACAAATAACACAAATGTTGCACGAAAGTCTTCTTCTTCTTTTATGGCTCTCCGGTCCGTATTCGGTCCATGGCCTCCTCAATTCTCCTCTTCCATTAGGTCCTATCCTCTGTTAGGTCCGTCTGTCCAGGGTGATTGAAGTTGCACGAAAGTGCTCCAAGATTATTGTTGTTAACACGTGGCAGTCAGACACGGACGGGACAAAATGGTGGGATTTCGTGTTCACTCTAAAACGTATGGAAGACCAAAAAGAATTTGTTGTTGTTCTTTAGTCTGTTTTAGTCTCTCTCTCTGAAAGAGAGAGAGAGAGAGAGAGAATTTCAAGCCCGTCGCTTAGCTGCCTCTCTGTTCTTTAAGCTGTTGGGAAGGACAGAACTTGTAGAAGAACGTGTTGTAGTGCCACTTCGTCCACCACGAATTCCACTTCTAAGTAATTCGGGGTTAAATCCGGGTCTACTTGGTGAGAAGCCGGCGTCTAGCCACCTGATGTATGATAGGGCCTTCAAAACAACTTGATTATTCCATTATTTTTTCATTTTCATACGAAAATCTTCCTGGGAGTTCTGCACGCATTGGCGTGAGCGAAGAATACGTTTTACGCTGGTTTTAATGTCTGTCCATTTGTCCACGCGATTCATTTCCAGAACCGCCTGACGAATGTGGATAAAAACTTTATATGGGCGTTGTGCCTTTGGGGACGAATCCGAAGTCGTTATTTTCAGTTTTCAGCAGTCATGAAATACTAACATGGCGGACGAGAACATTTTAGGTTGATTGTTGCACCGTAAGTCATTGTTAACTGATGTCAAACAATGGAATTTTTTTGTCTTGAGCAAATATGAGCTAATAACAAACAGCTTATGGGCTGGTAACGAAAGGAGGAGATTGGGCATGGACTTGTACTCGCCGTCAGGTCGTGGGCTCCCTCAGGGTGGAGTGAGGGCCGGAGGTGCAGGGGATAGGAAACTCTCATGTGGGGCGAAGTCGCTGTCATGTTGGGCTAGGTTGTGTTAGGTCAGATTGGGTAATGGTTAGGTTATGTTGAAGTGGGTTAGCGTAGGTAATGGTTGGATTGTGTTGTCTTATTGAGGGCATCCTGCTGTTTCTGGCTTTTATACAATAATATTATAATTTCCGTCTACACAGCTTATGTTGATGTGCTATTCTCTTTCACAATGCCACTACATGTTTCGGTCTAACCTAGACCAACTCCTGGTGGAAGGAATTTTTGTTTTATATTTTGTATGTAAATCATAAAACATATGAACAAAGTTTTATATTTTTGTAATTTAAATATAAAAAAAAATTGCTTTTTCTCCTCACAGTTCAATAAAAACCTTACGCGCCACCTGAAGATGGTCTAGATACTGGTATTGTGAAGAAGAATAACACATTGAAGAAGGTGTACAGGCTGTTATTAATTATATTATTATTGTGATATTGGTTGTGTTGGCAGGTCGGGTGAAGGTGTGGTTACTTTTGCGATGGTTAGGTAGGATTGGGATTGGTAACGTTGGATACGTTTATACGGCTTATTTTGGTAAAGATAGGTTATCTGAATGTGTTGAAGTGGTGACATAACGGGGAATTATGGGGTTTGTTCCCCGGAAGTGCTGAGTGGGGGGAGGTTTGCTAGATCGACCGCAGTGAGACAGGTTGCTTATGGGGCGAGAGTTAATGGGTGCATGAAAAAATGCGTTGATGTGATTCGAGTTTATTGTTTCATGTTAGTTTATTACTGTACTAATGTAAAACAAGGCTCCAGGATGGGGTGGAGCCCCGAACAGCGCGGGGAGGTGTTTGTGTGGGGAACCTAACGTGTGGAGCGGGGTTCCATTCGCCTCATGGAACATCTCGAGGGTGGGGAAGTGTAACACCTTTGGATTAGTCGGGTGAGGTTATGTTGGATTGGCTTGGATCGGGTTTGGTTACATCTTAGGTTGCCTCAGACGCAAGAATGACCTTGGACGGAACCGGGGATCATAGTGAAAGAACGATCTATCTTATGTGACCTGAAGAACGCCTTTGGAATTTAGGAATACTCCAAGGAGTATTCCTTTTCCATCCTTTTTTCCGGTGGCGCCTCTAACCTTAACTGGTTGCACGCAAAGGCACAATGAACTTGGTTTTCAGTTCATTGTATTTTTGTCTAAAATTATTGGTTTTAGGGCAGTAAGATTAAGGATTAAAGTTGTTTAAAATGTTATTTCGGGCAGTTCTCTAACAGTAAGTGTCTTCGTAAAGTGAACCGTTTTGAAGAAAAGTTTGATAATTATAATTACTGAACACGCAGGAAGTCCTAGCACGAGATTTGTATGTAATTCACGTTCCTGTACCGACGCGTATGTGAGACTTTCTTATGATTGTCTCCCTGGGTTCTCTGCCACGGAATTCTTTGTCATTTCTACTGACAGAGCTACTTATTAATGCGAGTAGAACACTATTAAAAGTAAGTAACAGTATGTTTTACATATACTGTTCACCAAATATTGTTCGCGATATCAAATCATTGAGGATGAGATGTACGAACCATGTAGCATGCGTGGACGATGTGGGAAATGCAAATATAATTTGAAGATGACTGTCTTCTGGGTCGTTGCGCCAGGTAGTGTGGTAGAAGCTTACAGACGTTTCAGAAGTCCTTGCTGCCTCCATCATCAGGGCGATTCATCGTCGGTAAACTTCTACCAGACTACACGGCGTAAGAACTTAGAGGACGGCCATCTTCGGACTTACCGCCGTGAAAACCTTAAATCCTACAAATAGAATTTGTACTATAAGGCATTCGAGGTAAATAAGAGTTGAAGCAAAAGAAGTTGTGTGAAGGGGAAGTGCAGTTCTCGCTTCCCCACCTTGTCCCTCATCCGGTATAATGTCATTAGTGTTTTTAATGAAATATCAATTATATATTATTATTTGCAACAAAAGCGATAAAGGGCGTCATATTGATTTGTATTTGTTACCTAAACAGTGTTAAATGTTACAATTATAGATAAGTTGTGTATGTACAAACGACTTGGGGTGGGTACATATTTCTTTTAACAGCGCGTTCGCCAGCAATTTCGCAGACTAGCCATGAGGAACACATTTCTTAGTTTGTTGTGTGATTCGTAGCAGTAATTTTTGTCAGGTCACAATTATCAAGTGAGAATTTGTTCGTGAGTGTTGATATTAACTGTCTGTATGTTTGTAGAATGTAGTAACAGGGGGTCCGCAGTGGCCGCTTGGACCGCGGGTTCGAATCCCACTCAAGATATGGATGATTGTCCGCGTTTTTCTGTGTTGTGCTGTCCTGTGTACAGGTAGAGGCCTTGCGACGGGCCGATCCCTCGTCCAAGGAGTTCTACCAACTGTATGATAGATCAAAGCCAACAAAAAGTTGGGACCCGCAGTGTTCAGGCACTTGAAGAACGGGTCGTTCCCAGTACCCCCAGTATCCAGTGTAGAGAAAGTATTAGAGTGATAGCAGCTTATGTTTGCATGACAGACAGTAATATTTATACCAAGTGTTTGAAAAGGAGAGGGGGGATAGGAGAATTTGGTTACCTGCCAACTGATTTGGGATAAGATGTTGGTTTATCTGGCTGAGGATAAATGTAAGGACCAGAGTCGGGCTGTTATGAAAATGATAATGAATTTTCGGGTTCTGTTAGAGGCGGAGAGAGGATTTCTTGACCAAGCGAGCGACTGTTTCCTTCTCAAGAAGATGTCTAAACCGTGGTGTTAGTATGCCCTATGAGTTATTTTATGTATCATTAATGGCATTGGCTTTTCATATTAACGATAAAAATCTAACAGCCTTTTCTGCGTGACCGTTTGACATAATATGAAATGCTGTTGCAGGCAAACTTTGATTTGGTGTTTGATTACCTTTAACGTAGATGACCCGGTACTGTGCGTACTTGAAATGATAAACTTAATGTGGTTTCCCTTCATTTGTAATTGTTCGAAATGAAATGTGATCGCGAATAGCCTTCGCTGTGTGACTGTGTTTGTCAGCGTGGGTCAGTGAGCATGACACGATGGCCTGAACTCGTTCAAAGTCTGTCCGACATGGAATAATTCACCAAACCGGGTTCACTTCAGTATGCGATAAGTCGGCTGCTGATGGAGAACTACATTCATCTGGACTAGTTACAGGTCAGTGCCCGTACAAAGTGGTGTCAGCCCTGTGGGAAAATTTGCACCAGAATTTCCCTAAATATGAAAGGTCATGCGGAATTTGTTACGTAGAGAATATTTTTTCAGCCAAATTTAAAATCGGTGTACTTATTAACTTCGCTGTAGATGGCGCTGGTGAATGTGAACCGTTGCTATCTGCCTACGACTCTCCACGGCGTCACAACCCGGGAAAACAACACTGTCGTTGATGTGCCTAATTTTCCATAAATGCTTTCTTCTTGAGAAAGTTTCATGTTAATTGTTACACAGCTCCTTGATCCATTTCTGTTCCAGTGCATTGTAAGTTGATAGGCATATCATAAACGTTTCTCGTTGTTACAGTTACCTTTATTTAACACGTAAAAATTGCCGATTTTGGCCTTCTTGGTTGTAACGCCACGTAAGGTAGTTACCAGCGTCTCGAAGGAAAGTATTGTCTTCACCTTGGGGGTTCAAGTGTTTTTGTGGTAAGCAACGTTTCGAAGAAACGTATCGCTTCTGACTACAACACTTTGGATGAAAAAGATGAATCCCCCGAAACGTTAACCACTCACATTTAAATCCTGGAGACGGATAAGGATTCTGCGATAGTTAACGTGCAGACATTTTTACTACTAACATTAAAATTTACACAGCACAAACTTCTGCTGCGTTTTGTTGCCTGCTGTATTTTTGTCTAAGAGACATTTCACCTTTGTTTCGTTTAGCTTACTACAGTTTTAGACTGCTAAAGTTCACACGCTTCTCGGTTTTCTCCGGGCCGATAGAAAACAAGGCAAGACTGCCGTTTCGACATGAAATATTTCTGATAATACAGCAGAAAATGGACGAATGTCTTTGGAATATCGAAAATTACCAACGCAGTGGTATGGCTGTATTTTGTTGTGCCACACTAAAATCCTAACCAGGGTATTAATGCAACTTAACGTGAACTCCATACTGAGGCACAAACTGGAAAACCAACTTAAACAAATGAAAAACTAAAACCGTGATGAAAGCACCAACGTCGCCTCATGAAAACTAAACGTATTTTTTCTTCACCTTCCAAAATCCGTGCATAAATAACAACTCGTCAGAATAAATAGTTTTATGTGGACATGCTTTACGTATCACAGCTTTTGATCATACAGATGAAATATAAGTATTCGGTGCTGCACCATAAAGAGGAAGGTTACAGTTTAGATCAATATAAAATGTGAGGACGGAGTTTTATCAGATATACTATGCAAGGATGCTCTTTTATTAGATGTAATATACATGTTTATTCAAAGATACAGTGCAATGCCTAACGGGTTTATCGGGGAGGTCATTTGGAGCACAAAATGTAAATGATTTTTTTTCATGTTCGCCGTTTATGAGTTATGACGTTTCAAAGTTGATGGCCTCATTTATTATTATGTTGCCATTTACAGTGGGAACAATTAGTTTTATCAAAACCTGTCGGTTGATTTCGTTGTTTGAAATGAAAGAAAGAAAAATTCTGCGCTTTGTAGCATTTTTCAGTCTTCACTTCACAATACTCTTTTTTCGAGAACTTTTCTGCTCATGTAATGGGAATTTACGAGTTTTGTTATTGGCACTGCTGTCCGAGTCTGAAAACAACACTTCAGTTGTCTGTACTTCGAGGAATTTTCACCACGGAGCTGCCGTCAGAATATGACAATAACGGTAACGTAGAAGCATCGTCACCCCAGACCGGTGGTAAATCTGGAAGAAAACGTTATTTATATTTTCTGTTTCAAATTATCTGCCTAAAAATTTCCTTAAGTATTGTACCAGAGCTCTGAATCATCCTGTAGGTGAAACTGAATATATGAAATTGTGTTAGGTAAAGGGAAAGGCAGGTGAAATGGCGTTTAGGGGAGATTAATGGCATAGAACAGTCGTAAATGAAATTGCTGCCGGCGAAATAGTGCGTAGGCGAAATGGATATAGTTCCACGCAAAGTGTCCCGACACGGTAAAGTTCATGCTTCCGTTGTGTTATTAATTTGATACTTCACGTCTAGAAATAGATGGAATTAATGCTTTAGAAGGCGTTTGATTTACCTGCGCGCAAGAAATCCCCTGCCTTTTGTGAAACGCGGAGGTTCATTGCCGTCTTCACATGACCCCGCTCACTGACCCTCTCGGAGCCAAATGAGTCCAGTCCGTATCAACACATCCTATTTCTTTAAGATCTGTTTCAGTGTTAACCTCCCATCTGTGTCCTGTTCTTCCAAGTCTCCTGTTTCTAACTCTGTAGAACAGTCTGAAACGTTCAAAATATGATTTTGTTCTGTAACCTGAGATACGAAAACGTGTAAAGTTTTATCTGTTTTGGATTCTGTACCGACATCCTTGCTACCAACTAACAGATCTTCTGTGTTTTTGTGCAGCTGTGTATGTTTTCTTCTGATAGATTAACATCATCTGCAGAAGTTGATGTGTATCATTCAATTCCAATCCCAGTTTGTATTCTTGGGCCTTTCTAATGGCGTATGTAAAGCGAAGAAAAACAAGAGTGATACAGCCTCTCTCCTTGTTTCAGGCAATTCTGAATGGTTGCCAGAAGAATGTTGGACACAGTTTTATACCACACTCATACAACAGGCTTGCACGAATTACATTATTTTTGCACTGAACTGTTCTTAAAATCGCTGCTGAATCAGTAATCACATTTTCTTCACACCAGATTCACCGCCATGGTTGCGTAGGCGTTTGTGATAAAATCCTGTGCGCTTGCCACGCGAAGTTGGGGTTGGTAATTAGAGCCGCATTCTCGTGTCCGTTAAACCCGTCGGTCGTGATCTCTCATTTCGATGACGTACTTCCGCCATGTCTATACCAGATTTGCTCAATATGCAGACGCAAACAGCTCAAAGCTGCACATTTGTTAGCAACAACATTTTTGCGTGCTGTTGAGATTGTTGAATTGCGATGCTCGCATCTCTGTAGAAGACGAGAAACTTTGGCAGCGGGTGATTCATAAAACCAATATTGTTTTTGACATCAAGCACAGAACGTAACATTTAACGGAACCCAACGACACGCGCTGCGAAACAGAAACTAAATCAGATACAGCCCTGCACCCTTTGTAGCAGACTCTCCAGGTCTCCAGTGACACTTTTCAAGGTCAATCTGGTTGCTTGGCCGCTGCTCACGCCAGTTGCGCAAAAACTGTCCAGGTTATCGAGAGACAGAACAGCTGAAGTTACGGCCGCACCTATTTCTAGCAGTGATAACGAGATTATTATTATTTAGTGTTCTGTCTGACGACAGGTCCATATGAACAGGATCCTTCCATACTTTTCTCGGACTGGGACCTGTTCATGTACGTTCTTGGCAAATGATCCAGAAGTGGTTTGCCATTGCCTTCTTCTGTGTGTGAATGGAGTAATTGTTGGGATGCCACGGAGAAACCGGGGAAGCCCCCGGAGGAAAACTACGTGTTGCCTAGACCACGGCCTTGCCCAACACAAGTTATAAATTCGGGCACCGCCGGGAATCGAACCCGAGACCCCAGGATTACAAGGCCAGCGTTCTAACCGTTAGACCACCGTGGCGGTCAATAACGAGATACGGCAGCAAAAAGTTATTAGTATTGGTTTCGACGTTCTGTGTGATTGGGTTCGTGTGTAGGAGTCAGGGTTGCGTTTTTTAAATGAACACCTCATGTATCTGATATGCACTTTGGTGTTTGGAGGTTGGCTGTACTCCCGTCTTTAGTTACTCCATCGTCATAATACAGAACTTCTTATGCGTTTACTTTAAAAACCTTCTATTTTGCCATACGCAAACTACACTAAGAACGGGCTGTCCCAGGAATATGTTTTCTTTTATGATTACATCCGCCACTCATGGTTACTGCCAATGTCGTAGGTGGAGGAACCATATGGAATTCAGGTCTAGGCTTAATTGTCCGCTAACTTGTCGGCCAGTGGAAAAGGCACGTTAGACTGTGGCCAAGCCTGACGTAATATTGGCATTAAAATCAAATGTGGTGGAATGCGGTTATGTAAGTCAGAAGCTCTCAACCCAGAAGACAGCCATCTTCGAATATCGTTGTCTTAAAAGGGGCCGTGTGATACGATATTCTTTGGCGTATCCTTCCTCCAGACTCGAAGTTTCCAAGTCTATATATTTTCGATGCATTTGCATGTGGACAACTAATTCTAAGAAACCAATTATACCACGAACAAAAAATTCTGGAGAGAAATTACTACGATCTCTTTGCCTTTGAATGCTTTAATTTGTACAGGAAAAAGATCACCTGCCGTTGAATGCTCCAGTTTCTACAAAAGAATATACAGAACTTTATAAATTAGTAAGTGGACCAACGGCAATTAATAATCCAGCTTTGTGCAGAACTTTCGTGCATAAGATATAAATGGAAACTCCAAACAACATCGAATATTCGCTGCATTGCAATGTTTGAAATTTTAACTCGCTGCATTAATGTTTTATAACGTTGTTTTTTTGTATAGAAAATTTTAGACGGAAAGCATGAAGTGAAGACGCCACTTGGCTTAGATGGCATAGATGGAGCCGGTAATATTAACTGAATGATAGAGATTCCTTTTTGTATAAAATTTTGGCAGGAAATACTGAAACTATGGGACTAGATATATAGTTCCATGCATTGTTATTCTCGATACCAGATGAACATAAGTGATCATATTCGCCACGCTGCCTTTTTTTACCCGTGTATTAGGGCACACAGCATCCCTTTCACGGGAAGAAGAAGTTGAACACGCGTCATAAAAAATAAAGGCGGAAGTTGATGTGCGTGTCTTTTTGAAAAGGGAACGTGGAAAAACTAGCTTTAGGGAAGAAGATTGGTATCTTCTGGGTTGTTGCGCCATGTAGTCTGGTTGATGTTTACTGACGTTTCAGAGGTCCTTGCTGCCTCCATCAGGAGGACCTCTGAAACGTCGGTAAATATCTACAAGACCACACGACGCAACAACCCAGAAGACAGCCATCTTCACACTCACCGTCGTGTAAACCTCAAATCTTACATAGCTTTAGGCAGTTACGTGGTACCCGGATACTTGAACTTGCGCCAAGAGAATCCTAGCGACTTCCTCTCCTCAGTTTCGTGCTAAGCTGCGCTGCCACGTGAGACTGTGCTGTGATCCAGTGTGTCCGTGTTCCTGATGTGAGTGACGTCACATTTGCGGTGTGCGTCCTAATTACGCGCTGTATCTGCAAAACTGAACATAGCGCCTGTGTACAGGTTTGTCCGTGTCTGGAATCTTTACTTGTATCCGTTTCGCCGATGTTCTATTTGCTCTGCAAGCTACGTCCCCTACCTTCTTTAATTACCTATTAATACCATTACGTTTATTTCAGTTCATCCGACAGAGATGTATCCTTGCAGTTTATATCCGGCATTCTTTTCCTTGCATTTTTCTAAAACATGTCGTAGATAAGGACGACACTGTATTCTTGTATTTTTATACAAGGAAAAACTGAATTTTTGCATTTAATAAGATATACTCAAAGATTTCTGTCTTTTGGGTTGTTGCGCTGTATAGTATGGTCGATGTTTACCAACGTTTCAGAGGTCATACTGCCTCCGTCATCAGGGCGATGAGTATGAAGATTTCTGTCTTCTGGGTTGTTGCGCTGTGTAGTCTGGTCGATGTTTACCAAAGTTTCGGAGGTCATACTGCCTCCGTCATCAGGGCGATGAATCGACGTGGTGCACAGATTAAAATTTACCCAAGTTTTACATCCATAGACTGCGAAGATGTAGGATAAAATTACTGAGTTCAGTATGAGTAATATCTAATACCGTAAGATTATCTTTCTTTTGTAGTAGGATAGAAACTGTGTCATGTACCACGTCGGTGGTACTGTTTTGTTGTTGAGAACGTTTGGTGTTGACAGCGGATCTTTGCGAATAGCGTTTGATCATATACATTTTATGATTTTCCTGGATGTGTGAATTTGGGTGTCTGTAATCGTATATATTGCCGTAATAGGCTAATAACCACGTATCAAATGTTCATGTATCATACATCAGATTTCTTGTTACTTTCAAATTAGAGAGCTTTTGTACACGGTCTTACTGATCTGTTCTCTGTGGACATCTTTATGCTGCTGTCGCATTAGGAGAGAGAGAACTGATGATTACGAACACAATTCAAACATTTGTTTGAACATTGCTCGGCCTTCTATTTATTTACTCCGCAAATTGAAAGTTGCTGCTACCGAGTAACGGTTTCCTTGACTGAATTTTTTAAAAATAAGGACCATATTTACCGGCTGTCATCACATTCATTATCTTGGAGTTTCATGTTATCTGTTTATTGCGATGAAGGTAATTTCTCCTCATTTGGGTTGGCATTGAAGCTCGCACTGGACCTGGATGAAAGGAAAGTGAATAGTAAATTTACGATGTAGTGTACAAACCTGCTATGACGATGGAGCCGGCAGGGACCTCTGAAACGTCAGTAAATTTGTACTATACTACATAGCGGTACAACCCAGAAGACAGCCATCTTCATTGTGGGTATTATTCATCTAAACAAGCTTTCAGCCATTGTAAACCTTCTCGAGGCATCCCAGGTCTCGTTTACTCGCAGATTATAAAATTGAACTTCTGGTGGAAAACTGTAAAGATAGACTTTTATAATTGTTGCTGTCACTTAACTTTGATAGCCTTCAGTGTCTTCAGTTATACGTTCCTTACACGATGTGCATGAAACGAACGCATATAGAGCTCGTCATGTCTGTCTGTCCTTCGGCATAATTCGATTCGAGTACCGCTAGACGGATTTCGATATGATTTGGTACGGACGTAATGCCATTGGGAACTACCCTGAAACCGTACTTCAAATTTCTTACCTTTAGTAATACCAGCAGCGGCGGACGAACAAACTTGTGAGGTGGAATCGACACGAGAATCACTTGTATTTTTTTCTGTCTCGCTGCACATCATTTTGGCTCTGGGGGGGGGGAAGGGGGTATAGCTCCTACTCATTCTTAACCTCGGCTCTAGATGGGGTTGATTCGCAAACGTTACGCCCCGACCGCGCCTTACGACCGGGGAAGGGACTCAGGTACCCATTGGATAGGAGGCTGGATGGGCCCCAAAGGGAATAGGGCTGTAAAGTGATGTATCACAAAACATACAACAGTCTGAAAAAAAACTTCTTTGTTTCATGTGAAAATAACAACATAATGGCTGCATGAAAGAAGAAAAGTTTTAATTTGGC
>NW_019059819.1:140288-211187 GCF_000696155.1 Zootermopsis nevadensis
ATGTGCTACCACAAAGGCAACATATTTTGTGACGTTTTGCTATTGATTTACGTATCTTAAAGAAGTTATTAATACAACATGATTTGTGTAGTTGGGAACTTAAAGATAAAAGCCAAGTAACCTGATTAAAGAAGGAATCAAGAAAGAAATTTATTGTACTTATTGATAATGATGAGGAATTATGCTGTATTTTAATACTTAGAACTCGTATAAGGAGAGCGTATGTTATAATTGCTGTGAATTCCCTTCACTTCTGAAAATAAAAATATGGCAGGTGGTCCTTTGAGATTTCTAAATCTGACTCCTCGCTAGTCGCATTTATACACGAAGAGCAGTGACCTCTCGCATTTATTTCTATACACCACAGTTAATACGACCATCTGGTTGCAGTGTGCCGTTACTGTGTCTAAACTTTATATAAAGTCGGTGAAATGTAAACGGAAGTGTCTCTATATAAAAATAAATTATTTTATTTTAGTTGTCTGTTGTACAGTTGAAGACAAATGCACCCATTAAATAACTTCCAGAGTCGTCGTACGCTCTCTGCAGCAAAATAAAGCTGTAAAGTTGTCCGAAACCAGAAGAGATGTAATCTTACAGCTGGTGACATTATGCCAATTTGAAACCCATTGTGGTTTTTGCATATGGTTTTTATCTGCCTTCCATTTACATTTATTTTACTTGGATGTCTATCAAGCAAAGATACAAATTTGTCTTGTTGTTTCTCGAGACGTGCGATTCCATTGCGACGGCAAGTCGGCGATAAAGACTACTTTGCTTCGACAGTCATGTTCCATGGTAGACAATTCGATAGTGTAGGGGACTAGCGTAGACGCGGACATCGCATTTGCAAGTTCCATTTCAGTTGTTGTCATGTATTATGAACGTGTTGTTTTCGCACATTTATTTAAAATGTGAAATTCTATATTATTCAACTACGTGATTCAAAATTTGTGACTCTTATCAAGAACAATGGAAATGAATACTCGCGCGACTTCAACGATCGAGTATCCCAGTCCTTTCATGAGATCCATATCGAACAGCGAGCAGACACACGACCATTGCGTGTGGGTATAACACATATCGGAATTGTAACGCTGTCCGCGTGTTCTGTAAACTAGAATCGATCTACTGTTTGCTGAGTTCTATATCTATCGGAGATCTGCACTGATTTTAACAGATGCTAGGCGGCATAGCTTATTTTTCAATCTAAGAACATCCTTCACCGCAACATATCGTGATCTGAGATCAGCTCCTTTTAGTTCGTTTCTTAATACTCTTCGATTCCGTCCAGGAAGTTTGTAGCAGTCTTCAGCTCTCTTTCATTAGCGAAAGGGTTTCTTTGAGCAACGGCTACAAACGCAACATTTTGAATCAGACGAGGCAAACGCCATAACCTAGTTTCTCGGCGCCTTCCAACTTGTCCATTCGTCCTGTCTTTCAGCAGCTTTGCTCTGTGAACCCTGGTACACGATACCTACCGTCCACCTGCACCCTCCCCCCTCAACAAAAGCGAAAACTCGCATGCGAAGATATCGTGGCAAACCATTTATTGAAGGCGAAGAAAGGATGGTTTGAACCTCGAACGTCAGTCATATGGCAAAAGAGATTGGCCAGCTACACCACAATACTGAGGGGCATAACTTGGCGCTGCACAAACAAGAGTACACTGTGTACATTGTGACCAAAGTATACGAAACCCTCTCCTCGTATCCGTTACAAAATTCAATCTCACTGACGCCTATATCAAATAGCAGATCAAAAATAGCGAACAGAACCCAAGATGAAGTAAACGTGAGGTCGATTAGCAGCGAAGTTATTTCGCCTCAGCGTTAGGGTCAACCCCTAATTGACTCCATGCTGAGACTAATGGGTTCCCTGGTTGGAGCTGGAGACTCTAGATATCTTATGGAAGGTGCCAGGTTTTTAAAATAGCCCTAGCAAAGTCTGATACGAAATGTTATTTTATATGTGCAGTTAGTATTCTTCAGCAAACAAAAAACGCTTCTATGTCTCTGTTTTTGGAAAGTACGTTATTTTCCCACAGTCAAATTCGAAAACGGAACCTTTAAATCGGTATGCCAGTGAATATAAAAATCACGGGAAATTTATAAACTACAGTGGATTCCGGTTAATTGGGACACATCGGGACTAGAACACTTTGGCCTAATTAAGCGGTTGCCCCAATTATGCGATGTTCCACGTAAAGAGTTAAAAAGGTTTGTTCTTTAAGATTTGCCCCAAATAAACGGCTACCCCGATTAACCGATGGTCCAATTAACCGGAATCTACTGTACTTACTGCCCCCACACGTAATGTGAACGAAAATACTAACTATTCATTGCTCGTTAACAAAATGTTACTGGACTTGCATGTCTTCTTTAGAGTACCACAATCTCACAATCTGCATATTTCGGTGTCCATTTCTGTTTGGTCTTGCTGTCAATCCCATACGAAATTTTGAAACAGTTGAATAATCTACAGCCGCATAGTTCAAATGAGTATTTGTGCAAATTAACTATGTGCATTAAAAAAAATCATCATCAGGACTGGAGCTTGCGAATTTGATCTTTGCATGTACACCAGGTCCCTACTTATCTCCAGAGAAGTATGGATGGATGGCAAAGCCTTCGTCACGTTTCGGGAAAGTTAGCATTAATTCATATGTTTCTTAAACTTCTTAGTAAACATCTGGCATCAATAATCGTAATTTATGGAAGTTAGACAAACGTTTTAATGGGACAAGCAGAAGGCTATTGTGGTAGAAATTCTGACAACTGTACTCTTAAGTCGTTTCTGGATTTGGACTTTAATTGTTTTAAGTGCGATTTTTCTGTTGCACAGAGTGTACGTGCGATTGGTATTATTACAGCAGATTGCTGAAGGATACAATTCTGAGTCCGTAAAGCCACGCATGTATAATTAACCGGTTAAATATAGTAACATGGAACAGGAAATCGATCTTTGATACGGGATGGATATGGTGTGTGGGCCAAGGGGTCGCGTGTCGCAGACCACAAAGTCGATACGTAGAGTCGATATTTTGCCCGACTGCACTTGAACACAGCCTCGTTAAGCCGTGTCACCGAGTCCTCAAGTTCAGATCGACTGCGTGCGTACCCTGGGGACGTTGGTAAAACAACAGGCTGTCCTTGAAGCATTTGATGACTGTTTCAGGCTGTTTCGTGTAGAATGAGATAAGGAGGGACTTTCTTCGTACCTTAGGGCTGTGTGTATTGTCAAAGCGTTTGTTTAGATCTAAAATTTTATCCGTAAGGTTTGATGTTTTCATGGTGATTTTGGAAAACACGGTGGTCTGTGTTGCTACGCCGTGTAGCATCTTTGCTGTGTGCCAGTGTTTCGGAGGAACATACTGCCTCCATCTTCAGCGCAATAATCCATAGACAACCATCTGTAAATCTTACACGTGGTTTTTTGCGGACGTAAAACTTAATAATAGTCTTATTGCAATAGAAAAATGTTACGGAGAATGTTTTATGTGAATATTTACACCTAATAGAGAAAATTAAGAAAATTACATACTGAGGAGCTTCATAATTTGTGTTCATAGCGTACTATTATAGGTGTTCCAAGGAGGATACGATGGGCGATATATGTAGCACTCATGCAAGTGATGGAAAGTTCTTACAATATTCAGTTCGAATATGTGAAAGTAAAAGACCATATAAGAGGACTGGACGTAGAGGGGGAGGGGTCACACTGAATTTTAATAAAAGGAACGAATGTATGAACTGGATTTACGCGGCTCACAAAAGGGCGCATTGCCTTGTTCCTTTAAACACGTAACAAGTTCCATAAAATGAGGTATTTTTTGCCATTTGAAGGATAATAAACTTTTGAAGGCCCTTGTTCCGTGTAATTAGTTTTTTGGACATATATTAATTTGTATATAGGCCTTTTTCGTCTGACTTCCTGAATTAGAAATTAACAAATAACCTTTTTAAAAACGTTCACAAAGTTAAGCGTTTAAATATGTCTAATGTGACTACTTTGTCAAAATTTAATTTTAGCCTCGTTAGTAATTTACTTCCCTTCGTACGTTTAGATGCCAAATTTATTCAGGTATTTAAAAGTTCCAGTCATGGAACTTGAGTCAACCTTAAAACGTATTTCTTACTGTCGTATTTTACATTATTTTTCTTGATAATGGCTGCTTTAGAAGTGTCACAATTCTAAACGGATCAATACAAATTCCTAAAAATTCGGCGCTCGGGAAACCCAGTTATACCAAACTAATCAAGCTCAGAAAGTTTATTCAATACCAGAACACAAAAAAATTGTCACGCGTTTCTTGCAACGTGCATGTAAGTATCGATAATCCGCCTTCTTCGGTAGTTCCACCTTGGCCACCAGATCGCAGCACATCATTGTCTACGTAATGACTACCCTCAACCGTCATTTTGTTATCACCGCTCGCAGGATATTCAAATGTACGATTTTGAGGTCGTACACATCAAATTTAATCCGAATCCGTTCAGAATCTATTGGGCAGGTGGACGGACATACAGGGACGACCAACCCATAATGCGTTCTCGCTATACACTTCGTGCAGAGAACATTTCAGAGACAGTTTGGTACCGAGGGCTCGAAGAAACCAGCTGGACTGAAGTTGGATTGTGCTGCTTTGTGTAGCCGTTTGATCCAATGAAAACATGTGACCTTCACGTCCCCACTGACGTTTCTACTCTAGGAAGTTCCTCCAGGTGCTTTTAGCTTGTTGATTATGATGATACGTCACTCCTTTTGTCAATTGTGAGAAGCGACTGCAGGTTCTGTTGTTCGAAGGAAGGAAACGTTTGCGCAATCATGTAGCCTCGTGTGTGCCCCTTTAATAACTTTCTGTTATAGGGATTCTGATTAAATTTGGCATGCGCGTTCTTCCTGTAAAGGTCGCCATATTCTTGTACTCTAATGTTTAATTTCGTACCATCAGCTTGGCTGTCGTGAGAACACCTTAGGTGCGTGCGGCTTTAACACCATTATCACTTACGTAACTTAGGCTTCTAATTTAGTTTCTGTTGTCCTGTATAAACTCTGCAGACCCTCTCCAATAAAATCAACTAATTTAATCGAGCAGAGACCTTCCCCAGAAGCTGATAGTACACATTTAGTCAAGAAATTCTCTCGTCGATTGGATCCCGGAGTTTCAATACTGTTTTCACAAGTCCACGCCAGCGGTCTGTGCTCTCAGCCTGAAGAATCCAGGTTTTACAATACAATTTTGTATCCTTTGCCACCGTAGTCCGCATTACATGCCCCGCCCAACTCATTCTTCTGATTGGACATCCCAGTGATAGGCATGTTTTGTCAAGAGTATAATTAATTTATAGAGTTCTTCGTTGTGCAGTTTCATTCACCCTCTTGTCACTTTATCCCTGTTAGGTCCAAATATTCTCCTTATTATCCTGTACTCAGAAACTTTGATCCTGTGATCTTAGACTTGTGAGACAAAGTTCACTCCCGTATAAAACAACATTATATTTTTATTTTAAAGGTGTTCCGTTTTAATATTACGTTTGTGGCAGCAGACGGGAAGACCACAGATTTTAAACTACACGGTATCATGCGTTCCCCGAATTTAGTCTACGACTAAGTTTCTAGTGAATTCAATTTTAAGTTATTACTGTCGTAAGATAGTATAATTGCGTAATATTATGAATCAAATATTAAATTAATTATTCGGTTTTGTCCGTCTAATCACAATTATATTTAAAATTTACAAATAAGATGATTAAAATATCATTTTATGTTCCAAATGTAAATCGATTATTCGATGTGGAACATAAAATGATATTTTAATTATCTTATTTGTAAATTTTAAATATAATTGTGATTAGACGGACAAAACCGAATAATTAATTTATTATTACTGTCGTTTCTAAGTATTCGAATTTTGTCACATTTAAATTACTTATAAGCTCCTTTTATCTAATTCGATCCTTTAGTCAGTCTGGTGACCACACGTGATCACATTGGTCTATTAAGATTCCCTTGAGTTTGCCTCTAGAACGGCTTCATTAGTATAAATTGCCATCCAATGCAACTTATGTGATTTCTTATTGATATTTGTATTTTCTCCCGATTCATTAAGATCATCAGTATCGATGTGTCCCATTAAATTCCAATCCTTTTGGTTTGCTAACCTTTGAAATGGCGTATTCTAAAACAGAGTTGAAAAGCAATGGTGATAAAGCATATACTTGTAGGATTTGAGGTTATCACGGCGGTGAGTCTGAAGATGGCTGTCTCCTGGGTTGTTGAAGTTTATCATCGTTTCAGAGGTCCTTGTTGCCTCCATCATCAGGGGGCAGGACCTCTGAAACGTCGGTAAACTTCTACCAGACTACACGGCTCAACAACCCAGAAACATCTTGTTTCGGTGCATTCTGGAAAGGAAATAAATCGGACATGTTTGCTTATACGAACCTTGCAGCAGGTTTTGAATACGTATTAACGTACCAAATTTGTTTCGTGGTATACCGAATGCAATGAGAATGTTGTGTATAGTTTCCGGTTTGACTGACACATGACTTTCTTTCAGTCTTCGAAGGAAATGCTCGACGTGCAATGCAACAAGCGAACAGTGTGGCTAGTGAGGAATGCCAACGTTACGGAACGTACCCTTTACGATTTGCAGGCAAGCGCTGAAACACCTGAGCGTCAGTACCCCGGTAATGACACAAGCCCGCCCTCAGCCTGCCTGTGACCCCCTGGTGACACCCGCGGGGCCGCCATCACCTGAACAGCAGCCAAGCTCCAGCAAGTCCCGGCAGAAGAAGTTCCACCGCCACTTCAAGCAGGTTGCAGCAGAAGAACACGTCCTAAACTGTGAGTGTCGTTCAGAAGTTCCGCTATAGGCGGACGGAACATTTTCCTTCCGCCCGCAAGTTTGGCTAATGTATGTATTAATACTTTTCCAGATCACATCTGGTTTTTGTAGATTCTTTTTATTCTCGGTACCGAAATGCGTCTAGTACAGTAGTGAACGAGATTTATTGCGCTCGGATACTGGGAATGCAAATACCGATGTTGCTTTGACTTGTGTACACGGAGATATTTTGGCGGGCCGATACCTTGACCAAGAAGTCCCACGAAATATCTAAAACAGTGGTTCTCAGACTTCCACTGCCGCCGAACACATGTTAACTCACAGAGACTTATGTTTTAAGGACTTATTTTTAATTCATAGTCCTTTATTCAGAAATTTTAATTAAATCCAAGAAACATCAGGCGCGAAAAATGTCCGAAATCGAAAGTTATGCAAGTTTAGAGCCGGCGTTATATTTTGAGTTATTCGTAATTTACTTGAATTTATCCTGTGTGCCTTCTTCTGCATTTAATTAATTACAATCATATATGCCAGATACGTATTAATCAAAGGGACCATCATGTGTGCCTAATTTAAAGAAAACGAACGAATACCAATGACTTCTCTGTGACGTGGAAACTAGGGTCCACGGCAAAACTAAGGTAGTGAATGTTCTTCGCTTGGGAATCTACATTCGTTAGTAGTTGTAGTGGTTAACCTAGCAGACTAGCCTTTTAAAGTGAAATATGCGTGTTAGAGTCGTGATAGTGTGTTGATTCTTTTTCACTACATATATTTTATTCACACAAATACTAATTTAAATTATTCAGCTAGATCTTAAAAAATGTTTTTACGCAACTCATACTTAAGGAAACTGAAAGTGGACTCTGTTACTTGTAAAAAAAATGCATAAATTTTCCTTGACTGCAAAACATTCTCAGTTCAGTAACTTTTCTCAGCGAGCGAAAAACACTCATTAATATTATCCATATTATCACTGTGTTATCTATACAGTATTTATGAGGTTAAAAGTGTGAGGGACGCAGACTTATTTGTTTCCAGTGGTTTTTGTTCATTGGCATTATGGTTTAATGTTTCGTGTTACACTCTGAATGTGGACAAAAATTCTATGTGCAAGATACGAACTTTAGAGACATTTGTATCTCTTAAAGTGTACCATGTACTTATCACAACAAGAATTAATATACTAAGAAAGAAATTACAAGCTCTGCTATCGTTCATACAATGTCTGCAATCTCTGGTCTTCGGCCTCGAATCTAATTCGTCTTGATTTAGAGATCGTACACAGCATAATTACGAAGCAACTTCATCCCAGGCGTCTGACATGAGTGTCTAGAGATGATCTCTTTTTCTGGGAGGGGCCAGATTTCTAACTTGCTTTACTTCACCTCACTGTCACGGTGTACGACGACATCGGTCTACCGCGATAGTCTTCTTGAACCACAAGGAAAAGGAGAAGATAACTGTCTTCTGCGTTATTGCGCCATGTAGTCTGGTAGATATCCACCGTTTCAGAGGTTCATGCTGCCTCCATCATGATGATGATGGAGGCAGCATGGACCTCTGATATCTACGAGACTACACGGCGCAACAACCCAGAAGACAGAAATCTTCATACTCACCGCCGTGGAAACCTCAAATCATACAAAGGAAAACTGGAATGAAGGACTGGTTTTGTTGGAACTGAATTACCCCATCAGTATAAAGCACTCTTTAAAATTAACTCTTCAAGACGTGCTGAGAACTGAAGCTCGTTTAGGCGTTTTCTGTACGGGATGTTCCATCTCCTTAGTGGGAGATCCAACTCCGGCAGTGAACTGACACTCACCCAACCGCTGTGTGTGTGTGAGGGAGACGTATATTGAGTCGTAACGCTCGCTGTCTGTGGTCTGCAAATTACAACCAGCCCATAATTTGCTCAGCTAAATGTCAATGACTATATATGCTCTTAGCAAATGCTAGTTGGTAGAGTTGATGTTCATATGTGAGCACTTCTCTTCATCGCACCACGTCGTAATCTGAGACCAGCTTCTTTCGTTTCTGCTCAATGAAGTTGATAGCGTAGGTTACTATCGCAGCATACTGTAGGCATGCTGTCACCCTGGGACCGACCGTCCACCTGTACCGTCGTCTTCGAAAGGGACGATGACTTCGCGAATATTTACAGTCCGCAGACCAGGAGAAAATCCCTGCTAGGAATTCGTTAAACGCGCATGCGCAAGATTTCGCGGTGAGTGACGACGCATCCTAAAAGCATTCGTTCCACAACCCCTGAACGAACAACAGACGACAGGCTTTCATGTGTTCTAATGGGTACAGCTTTAAGATTACCTCACAGCAGCTCAGTGATTTAATCTAGAATATTATCGCAACACCCGCAGGTGCACTCACTACACGCTGCTATTAACTGCTTGATGTTTTCAGTCTGTGTAGTAGCATAAAACTCTGACGTATCACACTTCCCACCGATAGCAACCCACTAGTCCAGTTGATAAGTAACATTCCCCCCGCACCGACCAGAAACGACTCCCCCTTGCAGGGATTTTCTCGTCATCTGTGGACAGTATTTGTAGTTGAAACTACGCTTTCTCAGTAGGTCAGACTATACAGCGTTGACTGTTCACCAATAGATGAGCCATATTGATGAAGGAATGAAGTTGGAATGGTTTGAGCCTAATACGTTGGTTATATTAGGCAGGATTTACCAATATATGAGGCGTCCGGACATTCCCCCATTGCATTTTTAAACTAATAAAAAGTGCACGGGGTGACCATTATAATATACGAAGTCGATGTCGGACATACTGACATTGAGGTGTGGTTTAATTCACCTCACTGTCTGGCCCCTCCCAGAAACAGAGATCATCTCTAGACACTCGTATCGAGACGTCTGGGATGAAGCTGCATCGTAACAATGTTATGTACGATCTCTAAGCCAAGACGAATTAGTTTCGTGGCTGAAGATAAGAGATTCCAGACGTATGAACGACTACAGCGCTTGAAATTTGCTCTTTAAGTCACAACATTTTAATTCTTGTTTTGTGGTAAGTACATGGTACACTTTAAGGAATATAATGTATAATACGACATGAAAATACAGCCATCCTAAACTGTTCTGTTTGCAACAAAAATCGAGCGCTTAAAATATTCCAAGTTTGAAACCAGAACTGATGAAAGCGTGCCTTGCAGACGCGTATCTGTTGAAATGTCAGTTCATTTCTCGCATTCCTTTTATGATAATCCTTGCTGAGAGGGAACAAACGGGTTTCGACCCGCTGGAAACCTTCTGCCACTGTTCCTTGCTCCGTTGCGTATGAAAGATATCCTTGAAATTACTCCCGTGTCCATTTAAGACACCGTTCGGTGTCAAAAAGTAGTCTACGAATTTTTCTTCAACGCATGTCCTCAAAAATTCTGTTCTGCTTAAGACGGGTTCAATTTGTTCACGTGCCAAGATAATTATAATAATCGTAACTTTGCAATGAAAAAAGTATTTAATTTGTCTTCGTAAAAATGCTACCAAAGTATGTTAACCTCTGAAACCATGTTATACCACCCGAAACATTTCACAAATTATGTAAGCTGGAAAGGTTGGCCAGCAGTGAATAAGGAAATTCTCAGCGCTTTTAAGCAATTATTTCTTGGGAAAATGGTGATTAGGTTCTTTGTAATCGCGGGAAATATTATGCTGTATGGATAAATAATAAATCATTTGTTTATGTAACTTGAGGGTGAAAGTGTTATAAGCACATGTACAGTTATTACGGGGCCAGCGCAAAGGTATTTGGCACCCCCCTCCCAGCAACTACAGAAAATTAATTCAGTGCACTGGTAGGAATAAAAATTCTGAATTTAAATTACAGAGATAGTCCCCATAACAAAGGAGAACGTGGTACTGAATATAGTACATTTCTGTTTTTCTGTATTGTATACCAACAGCCGATAAACGAGACGTTTGCGTAGTGTGTTAACTGGATTGGGTGTCTATATTAACGGTTCATGCCAACTGTAGCAGATGTCAAGGTCTTTCCAGTGTGCGCTGTTGACGCGACTGAATTTGCTTTAGTTAGCTGTTGGACAGAACTGCGACAGTTCCTTGTCGCGACAGAAATATTATTTTTAAAGTTTATACCAGTTCTGTTCTAACGACATGTGATGCTAATTGGCATTTCAAATATGGAACCAAATGTTGGTTCTCTTGCGGAGCAAAGGCGAGCCCTGGTTTCACATTAATGAGGTAAGATTAGGCTATTGTTATTGTAATGTTGTTTTGTGGCGGTTACGATAGATATTTGAATGCATTTTTTAAGTGTGGCCAATTAGTACACACTTCGTATTAAGCGTGTATTAATTGAAATGCGCATTAAAATAAGAGTTTTATTTTCCGCGCTTTCAGTTTAGAAAACGTAGATACAGATCCGCTTTTTTTTAAATCTCATGTTGTATTGACAAGGAGGATAGCCCAAGTCTTTCTTCCGACATTGAGGAACAAATTGATCAGCTTTAGCGTGGAAAAGCTTATACCCCTGATATCTCTTTATGTCTGCCATGTTGGTACGTCACAGAAGAATGATTTTACATTGCTCAGGTATCAAGGTTATGTGGTAGATTTTTTCGTTGCATTTTATGTTGAATTCTGATCATAGCGTTGCAACAGATTACTTAAATGTATGAATTGTTTGTGACAGAAACTTCCAAGTATGCAATGAAGTTACTTGCCATTTGATATCTGTACATGTAACCTCCAAAGGAAAGAAGCAGTAAGACAACCAAAACAACCGAGTAAAAGCAAGAAATTTGTCGGAAAAATGACACGACTAAAGGTACAACTCCAGAGGCAATCCTTTTGTCAGGTTTCATTGTTGACTTCACTGCCCACACATTAACCTTTTGTTTTCGATGCCAAGTATTGTTGGCGGAACATTAAAAAGCCCCGACCTTAGACATTTATACTTTCCTACCTTCTCCTTCTACATTTGGAAGCTTGTTATAATTTTGTTCTATGCCATGTGCCATTCTTTTTTATTAGTACTGTTTTTTCCGCCCCAAGCGACCCCCTAGTTTGCAGAGTGGTTAAACCGGCTGTGTGGATGTATCAAGAATGGAAAAATGAAGAAGTGTAAATAACTAGTTTGAATAGTCGAGGCTTCCGCCACGACAAAACCCCCGTTAGCGTAAGCAAATTAACGTTTTAGTTATAAGGCATTTCCAGCAATGCGTTTCGTACGCAGGAATAGTGTTACCTAGCAAGGGACGATGTCTTGCGCTTGCGCAGGACTCAGTCCTTAGTTTGCTTTCTGGTTTGGTTAGAAACCTTGCCTTGGCTACAGACAACCGGCAACAGATTTTAACTCAGGTTGTAAATTAAGGAGGCGGCCTGCAGATTTTGAAAGGCAGCTGTGAATGTGCGATTTTAAATACAAAAGTAAGGAACAGCTTGGAAGCTGGGTGGGTTTTGATAGCCCATCGCCGTAAAAATGACAAGGTTATGAAGTGTTGCAGAAGGCCCAGGACTTGGGCGAACATGTGGCATGTAGAATGTAGCAGGCACCTTGGTTACCATAAAAGGTGAACGGTGCTAGAACAGTTGAGCGACTGTTAGCTTCTCAAAAAAACCCTGCACTGTTGAGTTCATTGCTTCGGCCTGCG
This sequence comes from Zootermopsis nevadensis, assembly GCF_000696155.1. Next base: position 152,788 of record NW_019059819.1, read on the forward strand.
AGGTGTGTTGCGTAGGGACGTTTGGTATTAGGCAGTGTAGGGCGATACATGTGGGCCCCCGTTTGTCATTCCGGCGTCGCTACGTATTTTTAGTACGGGCCCTGAATCAGGAATTGCGGCTGTCCTCCCGCGCGTTCCACTAGAAGCTGGGTGGGTCCTAGATATGACCAGTTTAATTCTAGGAATTCGGTGGGAAAGTTTTTTGCCAGATTTAGTGTATCAAAGAATCATAAAGTGAATTAGCTTCAGAGATCTGCGTTATTATCCTTGCCAGTGCTGTCCTATTTTATATCACGTGACAGCCGTGACGCATTTCTCAGGTCATGCTCAAGGACAGATGGTTCAAAAAATGGAGCATTGCCCACTGTGCATGAAGTACAGGAAATTAACTTGTGAATTCCACCGTCTACTTAGATTCAGTGCAAAGAGATCGCAAGCAGTTTCAGTGAGGTACGGCGAATCTAGTGCCGAGGTCAAGGAAGAGAGGAGCTATACCTCCACTCACCCCAAGCGCCTACATGGCGTATAGTGGGACAAACTTTACTTTACTTTACTTTACTTACGGCGAACTGTGGGTGCCAGTCGGAATTGGATCTTGTGTCGGCATACAAAATGTATATTCTGATCTCTCTTTCTCCCCCCACCCACCCACCCAGTCGAAGCAGGTTGTATTTCATTCATTCAAATGATCTACAAGGTGTCCGACCTGAACTCAGATTCGCACTGTCACCATGTTTGAAATTTTTGATGAGTTCGCAGCGTCTCTGCTGAGCGGGTGTTAAGTTCGCACAGCACTTCTGTGCTTGTATTATAGCTCAAGAACGGCTGAACAGATTTTCGTGAAATTTGGTATTTTAATGCCATCGGAGACTTGTCCAGTAACTGTAACACTACATCAACTAAGTATGAGTAGTTCCTAAGCAGGCAAGAAATTCTGCTTGTCCATTGCTCTGTATTGAACTGCAGTAACAGCATCCCTTCTTTGTTTCAGATTATTCATGTGCTCTTGTAGGAGATATTTTGCTTCAGGGGCACCTGTACATCACCAAGAACTACTTTGGATTCTATTCCAACGTCTTTGGATATGTTACAAAGGTGACAAACAAATTCAATGCATGTACAGTACTAGAGCATGCTTGGCAGACAGCTTATATTAAAATTTTCCAGTTCAGCGAATAATTGTTTGCATTTGTTTCCACTTGTATAAGTAGATTCATGATGGACAAGCACATGTTTGGCATCAGCAGAATTGTTGATCACTACCCTCTTTCATAAGTATGAAATTTACATTAAAATATATTTAATATATTTTTATTTACCATCTGTTAAAAATGTTTATGGTTTTATTGTACTTTTATTGTTTTTTTATTTCATGTGCACTGGTAGGAGTTTACCGACGTTTCAGAGGTCCTTGATGCTTCCATCATCAGGGTGATGAGTAAGTCGTATGTATGGAAATGATTAGATTTTTAGGAGACTGACAATCAAGGAGAAGCTTTGGACCTCTCTCTCTTTCCTTCTCTCTGTCTCTCTATGTCCTTCTCCCTCCTGTTGACCAGGCTGTGGCATGCCCCCCCCCTCCTCCTCCTCCTATTGGTTCCCATGCCCTCACCTGATTCATCTTCCTTGATTGTCAGTCTCCTATAACTACCAATTTCCACATGTGCAGATTACTCATTGCCCTGATGATGGAGGCAGCAAGGACCTCTGAAACGTCAGTAAACTTCTACCAGACAACACGGCGCAACAACCCAGAAGACAGAAATCTTCAGTTCTCTTACCCTTGATTAAGTGTATACAGCTAACTACTAGAGATAGAAGAAACTTTCCTTACGTGTGTAGAAAATCTTTTAGCTTCCAAGATGTGCTGTATGGAGTGACTGAGAAAGTTCGTGGCACCACAGGCTTACTGTGGTAACACGTCGTGCTGGCAGCAGAGATGTTGAATGGCGGTTATAACCAAAATGTTAGTTGGTGTTGGTCTTCTGGGTAGTGATGCCACGTGGGCTCGTAGGTAGATACCAGTATTTTTGAGGAACATAGTGTCTTCCTTTTTTAGGGCTGAAGATTGAAGCAGTATGTTCCTTCAAAACGTTGTATCTTCACGCAAGTCCAGAAGACAACTTCCACAATTTTGCCTCCATGAAAATCTTAAATCTCAATATTGTGAAAATGTTTGTTTGTTCATTGCAGTTACTTATCCCAACAGTTTCTGTACTTAAGATAAGTAAAGAAAAGACAGCACGCATTATTCCAAATGCAGTTGGTGTGGCGACGGAGGAAGACAAACACGTGTTCTGTTCACTGCTGTCACGCGACTCTACATACAGGCTCATGGTGCAGGTGTGGAAGACAGCAGTGAACCCTGGACCACAAGATACACTGTCCAGCACCAAGGTACTGTAGTACACAGAGTATGGCAGCATTCAGAGTGGAAAAAGCAAGTAATGCTACGTGTTTTGTGGCTGAATCTGACTTTTTAATATCACAAAAACTGAAAGTACACACGTCTCTTCATGGAGTCTAATTTAAATGTGAAATGAACTTCACATCACAATTTAAATTGTGTGTACAATGCTACATTTTACAGACTTAATGTTTGGTAAAAAGTAAAGTAAAAAAGTAAAGTTGTCCCACTATGCGCCATGTAGGCGCTTGTGGGGAGAGAAGGTATAACTCTTACTCATTCTTGACCTTGGCACTAGAGGGGGGTGAGTGGTCAGGATCACGCCCTGGCCGCGCTCTACCTCCGGGAAAGGACCCTGGTACCCACTGGATAGGAGGCTGGGTGGGCCCCAGAGCCAGTCTGGACGTAGAGGCTAGAGTAAAAATCCTCTGCCCCCGTCGGGGATCGAACCCCGGTCGTCCAGTCCGTAGCAGTTACTATACTGACAGAACTATGCCGGCTTGGTGGGAGGATCATTTTGAAAGCTTGAGGTGCTCCACTGTTTGTTTCCCCAATACAGGAGTGTTGTATGTGAAACAGTGTAAGCGTTGGAACTTGTACTGTACTTACAACAGCCGTCTGTTGTTATAAAAGTTTCATAATGGGGGAGAATGTTGTCTTGTGCCACACAGTTTGATAGATACAAATGACATTCCTACTTTGAATTACAATTTCTTCTGCAGAAAATAGGATTAAATGTGTAGAGGCTAATAAATGCTGTTCACATGACAGTTCCTCATTATAAATGTAATATACAGGGTGGGTGGGAAGTAAGTAGGCATTGAGAAATGGTTATAACCTGTATATTTCCAATGCAAAGATAATGAAAATAATTTTTACATGTACCTTTTTAAAATTAAATTATTTGGTTATTCCGTGATTTGACGGAATAACCAAATAATTTAATTTTAATTTAATAAGTCACAATATGACGCAACTACACTATCTTATGTACCTTTTTTAAATTGGAAAGCCTAATTACTTCCCACCCACTCTGTATATTAAGTTCTGTAGTGAAGTCTAGGCTGTTTCCTTAAGATTGCATAAAGTAATGTGACGTACGTAGGTTTAGTGATTTGTGCTGTCAGCATTTTGGTACTTTCAATGTAGAAATGAGTTTTATACAAAATTTGGAGATATGTAAGATCTACCATAGATCTAGTAAGCATACAATATTTGGTTTCAGTGATCATTATCATCACAGTTGGGCTATATTTGTGGGCAGGGATTAGCGATTCAGTCCTTCCTCCACCTTAAAAGGAGAATAAATTTTTTTCCATCCATTTTGTCCAAGTTTGCGGTATGGTAAATGCCACTTAAACTTCCACATGAGGCTGCTAGCCAGCTATTCAACCCATGGTTAGCAGTTTGCTTCTGTGCCACATAAAGCTGAGCTGAAGATGTAATGCAAGCACAAAAAGTATTCAGTAGAAACTTCTAATTATCTGTGTTGACTTTTTAGTTATTTTTCTTGTCCTGAAAGTATAAATTGTATTCAGTTTTGAACTGTATAGTCCGCGAGCCACGAGAGTAGACCTGACATCTTTGAGGGAGGTGGGGTAAACTTCTGTGCTACTAGCGGACCAAAAAACACCCGCAGCTTATACAGACCGTACGTCGTGAGCTAATGTACTGACTGACTGATTGCACAATGTTCTTAGGTAAGGAATACATCACCAGCGCATGCGCAGATCACAATTTCCCCCTGCCACACAAGCAACGACTGACAAGACCACGTCCACTCTCGTGGCTCGCGGACAGTAGTTTTGTTGTGCAGTGTGCATAATCTGCACTTGTCTTATGTTCACTTTCTGTCAACATAAGCATAAACATTAGCAGTTATGGCATAGAATGCTGAAAGCTGAAGGACATACAGCACATGTCAATTAATTAATACAAATATGAAATTTTTCTTCTTCCTTTATAAGAATTGGGTGCTTTGAGCTTAGTCTGCTGATTGACTAAATTCATTAATCTTTAAAGGACCAGCATGTGTTTTAAGGTGTGGCACTGGTAACCCTAGCTGGCTTACCATAGACTTTAAGACATGGCACACTGCTACATGTCACATGGCTTTGTGATTATCGTATTGGCTTGTGATCCATGAAAACAATGTCAGTGTACTCTAGAAGGGAGACTGTGAACCTTTAATTATTGTGGGTTTCTATGAAAGATACATTGTTTTATTGAGAAACATGTGCAGCATAGCATAACTGTGGAATTTAAATTGGCCCAGCAGGGGATACGGGGATTTAAAATCTTATAACCGTTTTCAGCCGAATTGGCGGCTGAAGCGTGCACCAATCACATGGTGGGAAATAGTGGAGGTAGGTGGAGGGGCGAGATAGTGAGGAAACAACATAGAGTGGTGCCAGACGTAGCATCATGGAACATTGAATTCCACAACACTACGCAAAGAACATGTAAGAATTGGCAAAAACGCAGTGCGGCTGCCGATGCTTCTTCCACGGGGTTTCGTAACAGACTGAGGTCTCCCTGCTTACCAACAGAGCTTCTTTGCGCTGATTGGTCACTCACAAAGAGTAGAACTCGACCCAGCCGCCAATTCCAGTGAAAAATACAATAGTATTGAAACGTTAAATTGGGCGAGTGTCTTTTCTTTTGCCCTGTTGTATTTGTCGTTTATTGTTATTTATTCTCCTCAGATGTTGAAAAGTGAGGTGGATTCTGCAAGTGGATACATGCATCCTAATGATGATGATGATGACTCTTCTTCTGTGTCTGGTAGTGAGCATTCCTGTCCACCAACACCTGCTGAGAGTCACACAGATGTCAGCCACTCTGAAAGCAAGTTTCTTACCACAAGTGCTAAGTTTTGCTGTTAAGTCAGTGTTTCTAGAGCAGTAATAGAGTTTTAAATCACTCTTGATTGTACTTGGGTGTGTCTAGTTTCTAAACTATACAAAGTAATTTCCTGAGTAGTTTATTCGTGTCTCAATTTTATCATGAACTTCATCCCTGTTTGCTGCTGCTGTTCCCAGATAGTAAATTTTTTTTTGAAATGTTTAAAGTTTATTACGTATTTTATGATGGTTGCAGATTTTAGTTTCATGCATGAGATATTTAATTGTATGTGTACTTTCCTTGAGACCAGTGTCTTTGCTGGCCTATAATTGAGTTTCTGCATGGATGTCCCACAATAAATTGTCATCAGCGTACGCAAGTACATGATTTAGTCAATTCGCTTCATATGTGACTATCCCATTAGAACATTCTGAAGACAGTTAAAAAGGGTAAAGACAATGATTGATTTCTTTTCAGCCCTTTTTGCATCTCAGGCATGCATATTTCAGTTAACTTAGAATGTGCAACGTCAACAGTTGAGGTTTTTCAATGCATTTGTGTCCTGAGCCAATCAGCTTCAGTCTCCTTCTTTTTAAATGAAGAAAACTGATGGCATTAGCTGTAACTTTACAGCTTTAACACTATCTAGTTTGTGTTTCAGAAAGGGGCTCTAAAGTTATTTCCAGTTCCTGATACGATCTCTAATTAGATGTTCCCTTACATTTGGGGAGTCCACAGTGGCAGCGCGGTCTGAGGCGTGGGTCTTATGGCGTTTTGTCGCTGGGACCGTGGGTTCGAATCCCACTCAAGCCATGGATGATTGTCCGAGTTTTTCTGTGTTGTGCTGTCCTGTGTACAGGTAGAGGCCTTGCGATGGGCTGATCCCTCGTCCAAGGAGTCCTGCCGATTGTCTATAGATCAAAGCCAACGAAAAGTTGGGACCCGCAGTGCTCAGGCACTTGAAGAATGGGTCGTCCCAGTATCCCTTACATTTAAACACCACCACTTCTATGTCCTTATGTTTCATAACTGATCGTGTTGCTTACACTGTGTCAACAGGCTGTCCATCTAAACTACCAAATGGTAATGTTGGAGTGTCAGAGAAATCTACGCGGTTTACAAGAGGCGGCACGATCTTCTCCTTGTTGCCACGACCAACTTTAATATTAATTATATCTACGGGTTTGCTTGTGCTGCTGTTCCTATCTGCAGCGTTCCTGTTATACCGGATTGGGCGGATACACACACAGTTTTCTGAAAGTCCTATCATTACAGGCAGGTCAGTAAGAGGCTTCATGTTTCTCGAGGAAAAAAGGGTGGTTTGTAGCTGTCGTTAGTAGAACGCTCGATCTTTCATAATTTTCTCGATGTGATAAAGGTTATTTTTTCACACTGGCAATTGAAACTTGGTAAGAATGATAGTTTTTCGAAGACGTCTGTGGACAATACGGGGACATTTTCTTTCTCTTTAATTAGATGTGTTGTAAAATTGTGTAGAATGTAGAATAATTTCATTTCCATTCATATTTCAGTCTGCCAATTATAAACTGAAATTGATTAGTGGTATGCAGAAATATTCCTTCTGCAAGAAACATCGAGGATTGAAGTACCAAAATCTTCCAAAAGGGATTTTAGCATAATTACTGGGATCTACCAAATACTAATATCACTGTAATAAACATGATTGTTATGTTGAACTATTCCCAAAATAACAGTCGTACTTATGACGCACCATTGTGAAAACATTTGGACTTGGCTCCAACCATTGTCACTACTTCACCTTTATTGGGGGGGGAGATACTATCATGAATGTTTACCATATTTAGTTATTTTTTATTGGGCAAGCAGTATATTTATGCGGTATGATGCTTGCTACCGTGGTAGTCGGACTAGCAGTTTTAGTTAGACGCCGTCAATGGAGACAGTACCAGGGATGTAACACTAATGCCTGACTCTGAGAAGTCGGTAGAAATGGTTGGACTTCAAAAGACAAATTGACCGAAATTTAGGTTTTTGTGTCTTCCTAGTGATGAAGTGTACCAGGAGGTCTTGAAGTGGCAGACTCACCTTCATTCAAAGTCGGCAAATGAAGTCCAAGAGTTTCTCAATGCCAACTTGGACCAATTAGCAAAGGTAAGGGAAGTAACGTAATTAATTCAGTATATATTTTTATTATTTCAGTCTATACACAAACTTAGTTTTTAAAATGTTGTTGTTAAAATTAAAATTTAGCGCTTTTCATCGTTATTTCGATGTTACATTTCAGCGCATTATTATTTTTACGACATGTTTCGATGCTATTGCATCATCCTCAGGTTTTTTATTATTATTTTCATCTTTAAAACTAATACATATTTATTAATGCAACCTTTTATTGATTTATTTGTTTTGTAGATTTCTTCCTTTTGGTTTTCGTAGTATTTTGCATATTTTGGTCAGTTGTTCATTATTCTGTGAAACAATTAATTAACATTTGAATTATTAATTATTAATAATTATTAATATGAGGATGATGCAATAGCATCGAAACATGTCGTAAAAATAATAATGCGCTGAAATGTAATATCGAAATAACGATGAAAAGCGCTAAATTTTAATTTTAACAACAACATTTTAAAAACTAAGTTTGTGTATAGACTGAAATAATAAAAATATATACTGAATTTTAACACAAACATGACGCATCTAAACTATAAAAACTATAAACATAATTAATGTTGTGGAATATTTCAAATTACGTTTTTGTTCCTCCTTTTTGAATATGTTGATTTATTTATATTATAAAAATGTATTAACTCTGGAACATAGATCGATTCGTGCAGTAATAATTTAGACTTTTCTGGTTTTACTAGTTTTTAAGAATTTCGTGTTCAGACAGCCTTTCCTCATTTAAATAAGAAGATTTATGAGGCTTATGAACTTGTTTTGCTAAGGCGCGTTAACATGGCTGCTGTTTGTGTACAGAAATTACGTTTTCAGAAATTCCCTTATCTGTGAGGTAATTATCTGATTTGGGGATTAACTGTAGTGATATTATTATCGCTTTAGGAGTTAGAACAGTCATGAATGCCTCGGACTTGGACTGTTGCCAAATTCTCTTAAAAACTTTTTAAAATGTGTTTTTCGTGGTATGTGGATCTTTGTCGTCATTGCATTTTTGCAACTACTTAACAGCCACCTTATGGAACAAAGTGCACAAGTGGCATTTCATTGAGGCGTTTGAGACTTTTCAATGAAACTGCGTTCTAACGCCTGTTCCATAAAGTGTCTGAAAAATCTCACAAAAAGTTACTGTCGTCCGCAGAAGATTGTGGTTGAGGGCGATGACTTCGGTGTTCTGAAAAAGCTTATTCCATTATATGTCATGAAACAACAAACGAGCAATCATTACAATCTGTTTTTCAAAATAGTGATATTTTATCGTTTTTATCAGTGATCATAGGAAACAAGATGTGAAGATGTAAAGTTGGTCAGAACATCGTTTAGTGACAGACTCAATATAATACTGAACATCAGGCTTACATAACAGTAGATCTAAGTAACTGCTGACTATTAGGAAAGACCATATGCCATATAGTTGGTTAGTTAATTAGTTAGTCAGTAGTTTGTTAGTTAACTAGCTAAGAAAACTCTGTTGGATCAGAATATTAAGTCACTAATCAATTTTCCAATTTCTCTTATAAGGTACGACAGTCTTTAGAGGCTCTATCTTTACTCATCGTAACGGACGACAGCAATAAAAGTAAATCACCTGCAGCATCTCACAAGTCAGCTCAACTATCCAATTTGCATCAGCAGCAGGCGCCAGCACCTCTGCCTCAAGATAAGCACAGTTAGCATTATGATGGTTTGTCAACATGCTTTAGCAGCGCTCGGCTGTGGTAGTACTGCAGATCTCCGTGCTGTAGGTCCTGGGAGAAAAATTATTTGTAATGTATTTAAACATTTCTCATATTGTCTTCTCTGAAATGAGAGTTCGGTAACCGGTTGGATAATTCTTAATTCACTTACTGTATACAGATATTTGCAGAATTGACTTTGTATGGACAGATCTAGGTTCTGTTCCAATCCACACTTTAACACAGGTGAAATTCTGGTGCCACACTAAAGACTAACGGCTCTCAGTGGAGTTGTTTGAAGTACTGCAGCGTTAGACCTATAGCATAATGCTGTGAGGTTGTCATCACTTTGCCTGTAGCATAGTGCAGATGACACGCAATCTCCTTCGCTGCTACAGTCAATCCAACTGGCAGACTGGACGTAGAAGAAAAAGACACTTTACCAAAGAACAGGAACTGGAGCAGATTTTATTGTAGCCAAAAAATTATTACCACAGTATTTAGATATTTACATTGTTGGTCTTCATTTGGACCATCTATTCCTTGTGCCATTTCTAGTTGTATAGTTCACGTGTCCGTGCCTGGATTCAGGACTCCGAAGGTGCAGTGAAAGCAAATAAGACATAATAAGTACAACACTGTAACTTTTGCACCAGATGACATGCAGAAAACTGTACAGGTAATTGTGTGCACCCACATTAACTGGACGCTTCTGTACGTGGCTCACCGGATCAAATAGTGCAAACAGTTGTAGTGAAATGTTCCTTCCATGTTATAATTTAAGGTTATGAATTCTTTTTAATATCTGTTTACTCCGATAATGAATTGGAATTTATTAATTCCTATGTCACGTATGAAAGTATGATACTGTTACATAATTTACATTATCCTAATGTCGTCAAAGAAATGACTGACGAAATGGTCATTAAATGACACTTGTGTGATGAAGCTACGTTAAGAAGTTTTTTAATGTGACGTGGTGATTCTGTTTCTTACTTAATGTGGATGACGGTTTGAAGCAAACATGAATTTGTTAAGTAAGTTAAGGCGCAGTAAAACTGAATAACAAAATATTCCATGGATGATTATGAACATTTTGTATATGCTTCAAGTGAAAGCAAAAAATAATTGATCTGCCACAAATATCACTTATCAGTTCAAGTCTTGTCATAATGAACTGGAAATACTGGCTTCTGCCATAATATGAATTAAACATTCTTGCACGTTTTTTTGTTGTTGTGGTGGACCAGGTTAAGACTGTCTCAAGTTTAATTTATTTATATTGTTAGGAGCTCAGACTGTACAGCACTGAATGACAGGATGATAAATGACTAATGAATTTGGAAGGATGCAGTCATGAGTAATTTAAGTTATTGTCATGGAATTTGCCTAGAGGAACTGAGCAAAACCATAAGGAACCTTAAGACAGCTAGTCTTCATGCCCAAACTTGAACCCAGGATCTTCTGAATATGAATAAGTGCTAACCACTCGGTTGAGATATTTGGTTATCTGAAATTTTAAATATGTGCTCAGACAACATACGCTGATTCCTGTCTTGTTGAATTATAAGTGAATACACTGATGTATTTCAAAGTAATTAGAAGAAACCATGTTTAAAACGAATAAGAAGATTTATTACATAGATGCGAAACGTTGCCACTAGAATGCGTAATTTCAGTGAAATGTGACATGTGAATCCTGGCGCACAATACGAAGCAAGTTCCTGCTGCAAGGACAGCTCTTCGGAGCTCACTGTAGGCTTCAGCAAAGGAGGTAAGATCATGCTATGATTTGACGATCCCTCGGATCAGCACTCGGCATGGTCCGCATTGACACAGGATTGGCTGACAGTCACGTTTACCAGGTGCGTTGCCAATTGCTCAGCTTGCAAAAGAGTCATTGCCACTAGACACCGCAGTTAGACATACCTTTATGTGGCCTACTCAAACATCTACAAGCTGCAACTTCATTCTTTGACATTCAGAGTTCAAATGTCGAGGTAACAACACATTTTTATGCCAGAGCTGGGGCTTTGTATGTCACAGAGAGGCAAAGCCAGGATCAATAAATTGCAGCACTAGAATAACTGCAGTTATGTATTATGAGCAGTGTGAGGCACTGTTTGTTGTTGCCGAATGGAATCGTTGATCTTTTGTACACTTGGATTCAATTATTTTTCAGGATTGTAGGCTCAGTAACTGTTATAACTTATAAAATCATGCATAAAAAAACCAAAACTGTTCACACTTTAAAGGACACTGTAGTATTTTTCATTGGAATTGGCGGCTGAGTCGAGTTCTGCTCTTTGTGAGTGACCAATCAGTGCAAAGAAGGTCTGTTGGTAAGCAGGGAGACTCAGTCTGTTACGAAACCCTGTGGTAGAAGCATCGGCAGCCGCACTGCGTTTTTGCCAATTCTTACATGTTCTTTGCGTAGTGTTGTGGAATTCAATGTTCCATGATGCTACGTCTGGCACCACTCTATGTTGTTTCCTCACTATCTCGCCCCTCCACCTACCTCCACTATTTCCCACCATGGCACAGTACATGTGATTGGTGCACGCTTCAGCCACCAATTCAGCTGAACACTGTTATAATGAAAAACGCATCTTGACCTCAAGAGGTCATCATCAGTGGCAAAACAAATTAATTCATACAATACAATTCAAAAGACTATGGTTTTCTACAGAGCATGAAAGCTATGTACTTCACAACACTATACTTATGTAACAACTCGCTGGATGTTAATTGCACAGGAGTTGGTGTATTAAATTTAATGATGGATCGTATAGAATAAGATATGATGCGGAATTAGAAGAATTGATTGATCATCAGCACATTGTGAGATATATTAAATCACAACGGTTAAGATGGGCGGGACATGTGGTCAGAATGGGAGAGCATAGACTGCCACATTTGGTATTATTCCAGAAATTGTGGGGAACAAGACCTAAAAGAAGACCAAGGGGAAGGTGGATTGATGCGACAGAGGAAGATATGACAGATGAAAGTGGGCAACTGGAAGAAGGTAGCTCAAGATAGGAAGGGATGGGGACATACTGTTCGGGATGCCAGAGCCCACCAAGGGCTGTAGTGCAAGAGAAGAAGAAGGTTGTGTGTTAAATTGAGGACTTAGCTTTTATGTCGACTGGCGTTTGGCATTGGTGTCCTTTAAAGTGTAAACAGTTTTGTTTCTATGCATGATTTTATATTCCAATACACTGCACGGTATGCAAGGTTTCAATGTTATAACTTAGTTTGATTGTGTGACTGACGTTTGCCAAGAGTCAGTGGGTACTGACTTTAGTACAAATATAGGTCATATGGGAGAAGATGGTGTGGAATGTTGTGGAAGTGAATAATCAAACCTACACAGGTTCAAGGTACTTATTTCTACATTTAAGAAATTTTTCTTGCCAGATGCATTTAAGTACTTAATTGTAGAATCTGTGTTTTCACGTGAACTCGATGACTCTTGTAATTTTAATGACTTTAGCCTGAAATGGACTTGTTTTGTCAGTTGAACCTGTGCCTTGCACCTTGTACATTTTATATTCTTTAACACCAGTGTGATTAGTTTTTGTTTGTTGTTCAGTCTCCATCTCGTAAGTATTTGAATGTTATTAAATGTGTCGCAGAGATGCAAAAAGATATTTTCTCAGTTTATGACAAATACTTTTAAATATTATTATGTTGGTACTGTTACGTCTGCTGTAACTGGCAAAGAAAGCAGTAGGAACTAGAAGTCTGATTAAAACAATAACTATATGATGGCAAACCTGTCAGTACCCAGCATACCACACGAACACCCAGCCAACAGGATTCATGTGAAGGGTACACAAACTCAACTTGTTTCTGCAGTGTTGGACTCCATATTTGGCATTCCTAAAATCTGTATGTTCCCTGGTGATTTTAGGAGAAATTTTCCTATGATTGTCTTGTTTAAAACTGGCAGTTTGCAGTTCTTTGACTCACCATCATGTGTGTGTGTGTGTGTGTGTGTGGCACAACTATTGACTGTCTTCTTACTACTAGTAGAAGGCTGCTTGCTTCTTTGCACTTGTTAGTACTTAGGAAATATTGTACAATTTGCTAGTTTTTATTTAGTACTTATTAGTTTTGCCCTGTGATATGTCTAAAAGGCCAACAATAAGTTCTGAGGATTACATAAATATGAAGAGGAAGCAGTTGTCACTTCGTATATAACAGAAAGTCATGTTATTGATGAAGATCCAGAATCCAGAAAATCCAAAAATCTGAAAAACCTCCAGGCTTTCTGGATAAGGGGTCCAATTCTGTACTTGCAAATATATCACATCCAACAGACAAAACATTTAAGTTCCACATCATCAGACCATTAGTGCGTGATTGTTGACGTGTTTACGAGTTCACATATAAAACTTTGACAACAGTAAAATTTGGTGAGGATTTGATACTTCATAGAACACCATACAAAAGTTTATTTATATAACCACTGGCTTTGTGTTACTGTATGATAAATTGATGATTCCAGTTTTCATGATCTTCAGAGTTTAAAAATATGTAACAATGGATTCTGTAATTGTTTAAGTTCATAAGTTACCAACTGCAGCTAGTAATCTACCGAAGGAAAATTATAATTTTCATGTAATTAAAATTTAATTTTAAAACATACACATGAAAGCAGAACTGAAATACAAATAGGACACATGGTGTGCTGAAAAGTGCATTGAATGATTTGTGTATGTAGCAAAATATACAAATAAAATATTGCCATGTAACTTTCTGAACATGTATCTGTGATAACTGAAAGAAGAAATAAAATACTGTACATTGAACATACATGTTTACTATTTTAAAGTGAATGCTGATTGTAAACTGGCAGCCATGATGACAGTGTTATTGTATATAAAATATGAACATAACTGTGTTCTTATTTGTGTTATGTGTGTCACAATTGAAATTTAGCACCCACCATTCCTGTTTGTTATCACAATCATGCATGAATATTTCTTGTAGAAAAAAAACACTTGAAATATACATTGTTGGAAAATTTTATAAAATGTAGTCACTAAATGATTGTTACTACTATTATATTTAAGATTTTTTAAACGAGGAATATTTCTGATATTTGTATACATTTTTGCAGTATAATTTATTTTTGGCACACGTTTTGTTCGTAGCTCATAGTTTTTCTTTTCAAATGATATCTCATTGTTTTAAACATCTAAAACTAAGAAGATTTCATATTTGATAATGACTGTGCTTTCAGTTTGTTTCATCAATGACATGATTGCTTATGAAATGCACCTTTTTATTCGTTCTACCTTATGCAGTGGGGAAAATTTATTCTACAAATTTCAATTACTGTCTTTTTGTGTTTGTATTTAGAGCATATAACATTCACATTATTTTATTGTAAGAAAAATAAATTATGTTAATGTGAAGTTTAGCAATATTAAAATCAATCTTATGAGACATTTTGTGATTTGTAGTGATGAAGCTGTGAAACAATTGTCATTTTTGTTACCTCATTTGAAATGTGAAGACACGTTAGCAGTCACAAATGGCTTTCTCGTAATCTTGACAATTTCTTACAAAATGCCTGTTTACATGATATTTCTCTAAGTCTTCTTTGGACCAATACAAAAGTTATTCCTTGCTACAGCAAATCAAATTTGAGGCCTGTGGTAGCCATCTCAGTTCTGTTATGGTTTCCAAATGTCTGTAAATAAAAATGCCAAGATGTTAGCTTCTTATAAAGAGTCATGATCTGCTCTTTTTTTCCAGTTGGTGTGATGCCTTTCTGTCAGTCCGAGCAAGACTAAATGTGCGGTTATCCATAATTGTCAGTGCACTTCGAATAACATGTCATGTGTATATACACGCTTTTTACGGTATTTTATTGTGTGCGTGTGCTGTCATTGTGCACTGTAGAGTGAAAACAAAAATCAGGAATGAGATGTGATGGTTATAATGATAGGTAATTATGTAAAATTCTGTTCCCACGAAGAATGCTGCAGATGCAGCCCCTTCAAACTAAAAGATTAACAATATTTATAATTTTTTTGTATAATCTAAATCACATCATTAAATCTTTGTTGTAAACAGTTGAAAGTAATTATTCACAGTTTTAAACTTCTTACTCTTTATTATTATAAACTACATATTTGTTCATGTATTTTGGGTAATGGATATGATTTGGTGAGATTTACTGAAAATACCAATAGAACATAAATTAAATAGAATTTTCACTCACAGGATTCAGGAGCAGTAGTGCATGTTTCTTTAATAAACCTATTTTTGGTACAGTCTATCAATGTAGCAGCCATGTTAGATGTCTCAGTATGAACCAAATAGTGCAAATGAGGGAAGGTTCATTTTATTTATATCTACCATAATTTTTAAGTAAACTATTTTTTTAACTTTCTTTTATTTAAGTCAGACTGTGGTGAATTGTTCAGTGTTGCACACGAGACTTGTCCATATGGAAGCAATCCATTTATGACACTAGACACTGTGAAGCAAGAATTGTCATTCAGTTCCATTTTACTTGAAACTCGTGTACATATTCCAGAAAAATTATTTTTGCTCAGAATTAACAACTTGCAACCTTGCTTTTCTTGAGGTCGTTACAAATGATTTGTTGTTGTATTATTTGGAATTGTATTGTTGCAATAAAAGGTTCACTGGCAGTATTCCCAGAGCTTTATGCTATATTTTATGCAGGCTGATGCTGAACGTTTGCAATCATAAATTTCTTACAGTGACCCCTATTTACTTGAAATTATGTAACATAAACCACATTTATTTGGTGCATTTTGTAGTAAATTTAATTAAATCAGAAAAATTATCCTTAAAAAATTGATATTGCTGTAGAAAGAAACCAACCAGAAATAATATGTCATATATGATGGAAACTGCAGATCTGTAAATCACAACATTAAAAGGAAGTTGGTATATAATCATTCATTACCCATATCCATTGAAGGCACTGAGAATTAATGTTGAACTGTTGTAGAATGCATGAAGGCTGCAAATGGTCTGGAAGAATTAAATTTAAATTTAGTATGTGTTCATTACTTCTGTGAGGTAGTCATAAGAATCAGTCACTAATATGTTTGGATATGCAGAACCCACTCGGAACATGATTTCGTTGCTATCGCAGATATGATTTGCTTTTATGTTTCTTAGAACCTTGTGAAATAAGAGGCCTTAGGTAAACATGAACCATCAATCTTCGGGTATGTGGTTTTTGCATTTTCATTCACATTTTGATAAAAATTATAATTAAATTATTTTTAAGGGAAAATATTCAAAGCTGCCAATTTCTATCAGAGTTGGAATTCTCAGTCATATTTGTGTATATGCATGGCTTGTAGTATTTGCATTCACACTGTTGGCTGTCTGTTTAAGGCCTACATGGTGTAAACAGCATGGTAAAAATATTGCGTTATTATTTATTTACATTATCTAAAGTCTGTTACAGTAGGTTGTAATGATGGTATTAAAATCTGCCATATTATTAATATTTCTGCTTATTACTGTTTGTGTTATTTCTTTTATAAAATGTTGGTAAACATTTCAGTTGTTGTTCATAGAATAATGGTCCACTAAGAATTGCTGTGCAGCTGTGGGTTTCTAATATTTGTGGTTACAGCGCTTCTGCACATGACTGTAAATACTGTTGTGGTATATGTCTTATTTATCATTTGTGGTAATATTTTTAACATTCAAGTTTTAAGTTGGATACTTAGAAGAATTAATAAGGAGTTCAAATTTCAAGGTTGTCATTAAATTATTTTTAAAAAATTGACACGATGTTTACACTAGCAGTTCCAAAATGTGACCAGAAATTAGGGGAAAAATAAATAAATAAAGGCATTGTTAATTTCAACTAGAAGAATAGCATTTATTTATGGTCATATCTGATTTATAAATGAAAAATTTATGAACTGCTCTTGTCAACTTTCCCTAATATTTCTGTTTCAGGCATCCAGTTATGGCATTCACAGTGACATTTTAGCACAGGTTGGTGCTGCACCTGGTCTGTCTTCCCTCCATTTTTGTTTCTTCATAGCAGTGTGCAGTGTGCTTATATTTCAGCTTTTATGAAATGTGACTCAAGAAGTTGTTTTTGGCTTGACAATTTTTATATTATCCACAATAAAGGTAAGGGAAATTAGCAAAGATTAAGATTCATGATTTCTACATGGTTCCATGCCTTTATTGCCGTATTTGTTATGCTTGTTTACTGAGCAGGTTAGGTTTTGAAACCAGTAGGGTTTGGAAAGGTTATGTATTGGTGTTACTTGGGCCGTGATGTAAGATACAGGTACAAATATGAGTTAGGTTAAAGAACAATTTTTATCTTGTATCTTATTGTAAATTGCTCCAGTTTCTAGATGCATGGAATAAAGAGGGTCATAAACAAAAAGTTGAGGTTAATCTTACTGCAGCTGTTTGGAACGAAGAGTTGTTAGGGGATGGGGAAAGCCACAAGTGGGAATGAAAAGTGTGCAAACACTGATAAATGGTTCTCTGGAGAAAAAGAATAAGTTTATTGATTATTTAACCATATGCACTGTGGTATCTCAAGGACATATGGGTTTTATAAAGGAAACATCAAAAGAATTGTCCCAAATCATGGGACGTGAATGGGCTTGTGGGTGAACAATGGTTCACTAAAAGTTGTCTCCCTGCAAAATCCTAAAGCAAGTAGTATTACTAGGATTACAGTTTTCATGATTTGTCAGATTTAAGTTCGTGCTAATGAATTTAGGTCTATACATTAGCACGAGGATGAAGAGTAAGAGACCATGGCAGATGATTTGCTGGTGAATGACATTCCTTTACAGTGAGGATAACGTGTTTTATGCTACGTTTACACGGCGAGAGTTGAGAGCGGCAGTCGGTCTCAAGTCAGGTGTATGGAGAGAGGTATCGGAGGGTGTTTAGACGTTGAGAGAATGTTGTTACTGTCGGCCTGAGAGGTTCTCTCAATTGAGCGAAATACGTCTCTGATTATCGCGCTTCTCTCACGACCGTTTACACGGCGAGGCACGGAGAGTGGCTATAATGAGACATTATGGAACTACGTGGAGATGGCTCAGTTTGTAATGTTGAAACCTCACCTGAAAATTAGTTCGTGTACAGATCTTATCTTTTTTTGATTGCACAAAAAATTTAAGCTGCAGACACGCGGTTCAAGGGTACGGGAAACTGCCAAAATTTCGAATTTGCAGTTAAACTTCGCGCCACCTCTCGGATTCTTGATGAATGTGGCGCGCACATGAAAAATTGAGTAAGACTGACCTTTGCCAGACTTTCGCATTTGTTTCCAGCTACGCTACAGCTTAGGGCAGTGCTTCCCAAACCTGGGTAAATTACCCCAAAATGGGTAAAAGTAGTTTTTCTTTGGGTAACGACACGCCCATTTCTGTGTGGCTTGACTGAAATACCCGATAGTGTTAACGGTTTTGCGTCCCGCGCCGTAGCCGCGCGGTCTGAGGCGTCATGCTTCGGACCGGTGATACGGAATGCGCGCTGGTTCGAGTCTCGGTGAAAGAAATTTTCTCATGAGATCTTCGACCAGTGTATGGGACCGGTGCCAATCCAGCATCGTGAGGAAATTGGGGAGCTACAATGGGTAGCGTAATCCGGTCATGAAAGCTAGCAATGGCTGGGTGTTCGTCGTGCTGACCACACGTCACCCTGTATCTGGTTGGATGATCGTTCACCTCTGCTTAAGCATGTGAACGTGAGGCCAGCAGTCAAGCTAGTCGGCTTTGGCTCTCAGAGGGCTCTTATGCCACGAATTTAATTTAATTGTGTTAATGGTTTTGCAGAGCAAATGACGGAGCTTAGGTCAAGCAGTCACTGCAAAATAAAGGACCATTTGGAGTCTTTCTGCTTAACAATTCATGATGAATATCCTGTGGTAGCTGGGGAGGCCGTGATGCAATTATTGCAGTTTCCGAGCATGTACATGTGTGAAGTAGGATTTTCCACTCTTGCCTTCATAAAGAGTAAAAAATGAAACTGTTTGCGGAACCCCGAATAGGATGTGAGGTGTGCTCTGTCTCCAATTGCTCCAAAATTTGCGGAACTAGTAAATAAGATGGAGCAGTGCCATTGTACTCATTAGCTGGGACCTGGGTGATGAAATATTCATGGCGAATAATTACTAATTTTTTTGTGGCTGCTAAAATGTTTAGAGATGTTTAAAATAAAGACATTGCATCAAAAATATTGTTTGCTTCCTAATTTTTACCGATCTATCTTCACTTGTCATATATGTTTTCTGTGCAGCTAGTGTTTTACCTACATTTGGTAAAAAGGACTTTCTGATAAGCGGTTTTGGATAATGAAGGAAAAAGTTTGGGACGCAGTGGCTTAGGGCCTCACGGTATGAGGTGCCCCAAAGAAATTCGCTAGCTGTGTAGGTGTGAATTTGCTTTTTAGCCAACAGCAAGACCAAGAATGTTTTAACATTTAAATTAATCTGTTGTGAAAACACAGTTCGCCTTAAGGTACTTTTAGACGACAAGATTTTTGTCAACTTGTCTATGTAGACATCTGACATCTCCATAACATTTTGTCAGAAGTCTAAATAGATAAATCTTATCGCAGGACCCGAGTTCCGTGAACAGCTAGTTGTGTTGACGAAGACTTGTTATGGTTTGTATAAAGCGTAAATATTTGAAACGTGAATTAAAAGAGGAACAAGGAGCATGTATCACATTACGTACTTAATGATTTTGGATTAGAAGGACGGTCACTTGAATTCAATTATTATTTAGAATTGCCTTATGAAAATTTTTAACTTTCGCCTCGGTCGAGTAATAACTACTAAAAAGTTAGACATATACTTTTTGGGGCCATTTAATCTTGACATATAAAAACGAATTAAAGGTTTATGTATATTTCTTAAGTCTGCAAGCATGCCCTATTCTGTGCAGACAGAAGTGTGCTTGTGTTGCAGATACCTGTGGTCGAGATCAATATAAGAAGCACTGCTTGATTCATAGTATAAAATATATAGTCCTTATTTACAAAACCCGTACTCCAATGCACTGGGGAATATAGAGCCACAGCTAGGCGCTCCGCCGTTACACGCGTGCGCGGTGGCGCGAATTTGAACTGAAAATTCCTAATTTGGGCAATTTTTCCTCACAGTTATACCGCGCATCGGTACCTAAACTTCCGTGTGCAGGCATTACTAGATGGGCTCTGTAAGTGAACGAAATTTCCGGCGATAATTTCGACAAGACAAACCGGACCTTTCTCTTTTTACTCTCCTGCTTGATACCGCGACTCACGTTTTGAAGCCAGTGCGATGTATTAATTATCTTGCAGTTGGTAACAGCCTTTACTGTTGAAAATAAAGAGTGAAATTGAAAGGAAAGAGAAACATGGCAACAGAAAGACTAGAAGACATGAAATAAAGAATAGAGAAAGAACTATTGGAAATAAGTAAAGCAAAAGTTTGACTTTGTACTGTAAACGTTTGCGTTCTTCTTTCGTTAACGTCTGACTTTGGGTTAACTGTTTTTAACTAAAATGTAACTCCATATTGTTGCTATAATGTTGTGTCTCGGCTGTTGTTCAATCGTAAAAGGAAACTGGGTTGTGTCCCTTCAGCGGCATCGAAGACTGACATCTAACTGGAAGGAGCGCTGGCAAATGATAAAATGGGAGAAGAGTTCGTTTGGTTACGTAAATCACGTCACAGCTAACGGCGTTATTTGGATTTGGATTTGTTGATACTGAAGTTCAATGTAATTATTACGAAACACACAATCACTGCATCACGCGTTTGCAAAAAATATGTGTCAGCTTTCTTGTGTGATATTGTGATACAGTTTCTGCTTCACCCTTGAGACTTTCAGTACAAGTTTTTGGGAGTTTATTGACATTGAATCGCGGTTTTCTGATTTTACATAAATTCGGCAAAATTATAAATATTGTGTGCGGAGTGTAGCAGCGAACCGTTCCCGTAGAATCTTCCTCGGAAACAATTCAAGTTACAAAGACCAAAACGTAGAAGTTTCTCCTTCTCTTGCCCAAACGTGAATTATGTAAGATTTTGTCGTCACGTGTTTCCGGATTGGTGGACTAATTTATATTCAAGTCAAAATTATCTTCTCATGATTGGTCATTTTTGACTCCTGAGGTCAAACTAAGAACCGAGGTTGAATCGTGATGCTGTGTCACATAAGCTAGTTTTCGCATTCGTTCAATTAATGCTGGTCCGACTTCCTTGGGTTAAAAACCTGCCATGGCCTATCAAAGTATCAAGTATCAGGAAGTTTTGAACTCCTCGAGTGCATAGGTTCTCGGATGACCAGACAAGCGATACAAGTCCTGCCCTCCAGCGGTCGAAATCCGAGACTGTCTTCCTGCGGCTCTGGCAGACAGTTTCTTTGATGCGTATATTTTGTTTCTAAATTTAGGACCGAAACAGTAAAATCCCAGGGTTCCGTGTCTGAGTTCGACCTAGTGCCTGACGATTACAGCTTACGTCTCATTGTCACGGCCCGACAATAATGAATGTATGTATGACTTGAACTGGTTAACAGAATATTTGGTATCCGCCTCACAAATTTCACTTTAAGAAACGATTTGATTTTATAATTTACTTTTCTTCCTACTTTTTCTTGTCCTTGTCCGCGTATGTGGCAGGCTGTGTCGCTGTGTCACATTGATTTCACATTGCGTCTGTGTGGTGGCGAGAACGTCGCGACGCGACGAAATTGGTCCAGTAGTCTGTTCTGTGCGCTCGAAGTCAGACGTAGGGATCGTAGCTCCGGTGAGTACGCTTCGTCGATACTTGATTGCAGTCATTTGCTTACTTCCATTTGATCATGTCACATGGAATTCTTTTCTGGGGAAACTCAACAGACAGCAAAAGTTATTTTACATTAAAAACAAAATTATTATAGAATACTGGCAGCAACTAAAAGGAGATCTTCATGCAGGGAATTGTTTAAGAAATTTAACATTTTTTCATTAGCCACAAAATTCTTGCTCTCATTATTATCATTTGCAGTGGACAACATAGAAAATTTTCAGACAAACTCAGATATCCGCAATGTAAGTACAGGATGCAGACATAACCTTAATGTGCCAAACACTAACCTCAGTAAATATCAAGGAGTTTATTGTATTGGAATTAAACTATTCTGTAATCTTCCCCTATCTGCTATCTCCTAATAGTTGGGGGCAGATAGTTGATGTATGGGAGAAAAAGCAGAGGCCCATGTTGTTGAACTTTCGTTTTATAATAGCTCAATTTCAATAAATACTTGAATCTGGTGATTTTATTCCTACTTGTTGCCTTCTGAAGGTGTGATTTGAACCACTTACCATCTATGTTTTGAATTCCATAAAAATATAGTTTTGACAGTGGTAATTCATGATGTGCACAATCAAATGTTTTAACAAGTTAGAGTTGGAGTTTATTTACATTCTGTAGGTCCTTCATTGGGCTAAACCAAAGGATGTAGAACATGTCATAATACAAGTACAGAACTTATTTCACAAATTACGTTACTTAATGGTTTTCAATAAACTTACAAAACCTCATTTCGCATATACATGTACATATTGCTTAAGGATTTTCAATAGAGGTAAAATAATCTGCAGAGTAGAGGTAATCTTTTAATGCAGGCTTAAATTCTTTTATATAAGATTTAAACTTTTAATTGAATAACTTGATACCTGTATAATATACTCAATTTTTATATTTAGTGAGGTTAGTATTTGGTATATGAGATAAATTATTATATTTTTACAGCTTATATCTTAATTGCATCATGCTTGTGTTTCAATACAATACTTTTATTTTCCGTCGTTTACACAAGCTTATTGTTAAAATCATATAAAATTTCACATAAAATTGTTACATTTTAAAATTGACGACATGTTTCGATATACAATCTTATCATCGTCAGGTCTATCAAAATTAAAATTAAAATCTGGTGTATCTGTTGCTCTGCTTATATTGCTTTTGTTTTTACTCGTTTTTATTACATCTCCAGGCTTCTTCGATTTTATTTTTGGAGACGCGCCTGGGTGCCTATATCTGCAAAATCAATTTTAATTTTCATATCGTGATAAGGCTACCGAAATAGGAAATGGAATAATATTACTCTAATTTATAATATTTTAAGGAATTATTCAAATATATCGTATTACAAACAAAATAAATGTAATCACAAAATATAAAGTATTATAACATACCGGGTTGTGTATGAGGTGCGTGTCCGTTGTTATTGAATGGCAGACAGTAACTGAGTTGTGAGTATCGTGTATGGCTATATATATTGGGTGAAAGTTGTTTAGGGGGTTGGGTCAATGGACTGTAGAATGTTAAATATCGGATTGTTCGTGTAAATGTTGCTGTCGTTTAATGCAAGGTTCTGTTTATGTGTTCTTTGTATATGATATTTCTCTATGGTGTCTCTATGTCGTTTATTTTGTATTATTTTTATAATGTCCAATGTATGTTCTATTTTGTTGTATGAATGTCCTGTGTTTAATATATGCTTTGCATATGCTGAATGGTCTTTATTATGTTTTATTGCTGTAATATGTTCTTTATATCTTTGATTAAAGGTGCGTCCAGTTTGGCCTATATAGGTTAACGGGCAATCATTGCATTTCAACCTATATATGCCTGGTTTTTCGTATTGATTTGTTGTATCTATTTGTGGTTTTTGTTTCAAGATGTTTTTTATAGTGTTTTTTGTTCTAAATGCTATTTTTATGTTATTTGTTTTAAATGTTTTTGTTATATATTTGGTTTCTTTTCCTATATATGTGAATGTGGCCCATTTGTTTTGTTTATTTTCGTTTCCGTCTTCATTTATGTTGTTTATATTGTTTATTTTATTTTTGGGTTTTACTTCATGATTATTATATCCGTTTTCTATTAGAATTTGTTTTATTGTGTTACATTCAATTTGTTTGTTTACTGTGGTTATGGGATATGTATTTTTCCTGTTTATTAAGTAGTTAATAGCCATCTGTTTATGTTCATTCGGATGGCATGAAGAGGCATGTATTATGGTGCTTGTATTTGTGGGCTTTCTGTATATTTTGAATTCGAAGTTATTTTCGTTTCGTATTATAGTTAGATCTAAATAATTTAATTTGTTATTTTGTTCTTTTTCTAAAGTGAATTGTATATTTTGATTTATGTTGTTAAATTCATTTAAAACATTTTTTATGTCTGTATTTTTTCCATCAAAAATCATGAGTATATCGTCAACATATCTACTATAGTATTTAATTTGATATTTATTTAATATATTTACTATGTAATCATGTTCGAGATATTGTAAGAATATTTCAGATAATATGCTCGAGGTGGGAGCTCCCATAGGTAATCCTGTTTCTTGTTTCCAATATTCATTGTTGAATTGGAAATAATTTTGGTTAATAATAATGTTAGTTATATTTGTAATTTCATTTAAATTTCGTCTGGTTTAGTAACCGTAAGATTTATATTTTAAAATAGGTTAGGAATTGCTTTAGCTAAGAACATCATTGCACCTTCAGTTTTTGAGGTTATAGTATCACTGACGGTCTTTCTTTGTACAGTAGTTAAAAAGTGGGTATTTAAAGAGTTAGCTGTATGTTTAGGATCAGTCACTGTATTATCACTTATCTTTATCATTTAATATTATCAGACTCTGCTTTTAGTTTATTGAAATTCGAGCATTTAGCTTTTCTAATGACTCAAGTTAAGATTTTGTGGTTATCTATAGCGTCTTTTCAGTAGTTGGTTCTTACTGGTTCTGCTAATTAGGTAAATACTCGTGTATGATTGCATGATGTTTTGATGCCTTTAATTATCCATACATTGGTTTTAAACAGCTTTTTATAAGTTCTAATATGGAAGCTTTTTCAAATATTTTTAAAATTGTGTTCAGAAAAGAATTGAACTTTGAATCCACATCACCACCATCATTATAATTCCCTATTTTCACTACTGAGATATTTTATAAATTTACTTTTAATGAAGTCAATTACCACTGTAGTTACCTTCTTATAATTATGAAAGTTAGAAATAGGTTTTTTGTCTTTTATAACCAATTGCTGAGCGTCATGATCGGATAGCTCATTTATCACCGGGTTAATGGAAATGTGTTCTGACCTGGAACTATTTATAGAAATATTATCAGTGGCAGAGTTGGAGCTACTCTGAATTCTTGTGGGTCAATTAACTATAGATGTAAGATTAAATGATGCTAAAAGGGAAGTTAGACATTGCTTACGTTAACATTCAGGGACGTAATTAATGTTTATGTCACAAGATATTCCACCAACATGCTTTATATTAATAAGCGTATTTAAGATTTCATGTTTAACATTGAAAGAAAGAAATAATGAAACTTATGTAATTATATTTTATATGAGGGGCCTGCCTAACAGCCGTAACACATCCAGATAAATACTTTTCCTTTGCATCACTTGCAAACTTTTTTCCCGATATGACGGGTAAAAGGCACTGGAAAATATTTGCCAAAATGTACCTAGCAGCTGACCAAGTATATATACAGTATTTCGTACGGAGAGCACTGAATGACTAATTGGCTACGTAAATGAGTGTTAGCAGCGATGTTGAAATGGCAGCAGCTCATGGGAGTTGCCAACGAGCGCTAAACGGGGCAGCGTTGATTTTTATTGCATTATCATTTATCTGTATTGATGAGGTCACTTCCCTGTTTCCTTTTTCAATACTTGTCAGACTACTTTTATTTAATTATTTGATTTTAGTATCTGTTACTGTAATGCGTATGTTTGGCCTCTTTAATGACTTGAGTAAGTGTCTTACAATATGAGCCGGGATAGCTCAGTCAGTATAGCGACTAACTACGGGTTGGACGACCGGGGTTCGATCCCGGAGGGGGGCAGAGGTTTTTTCCTCGAGCCTCTGCGTCCAGACCGGCTCTGAGGCCCACCCAGCCTCCTCTACAATGGGTACCGGGGTCCTTTCCCGGGGGTAAAGCCGGCCGGGGCGTGATGCTGACCACTCACCCCCATCTAGTGCCGAGGTCAAGGAAGAGAGGAGCTATACCTCCACTCACCCCAAACGCCTACATGGCGTATAGTGGGACAAACTTTACTTTACTTTACTTTTAAGTATCTTACAATATTTCCTGTAGTGAATGTTTATTACTTGCTTGTTATTAGATTGACAATTTAGGTAAATATTTCGTTTGATCTTTTGATGCCTTCAGTAATCCACTCGTATTTTCAGATATCCTGTTCACTTCTTTGGTAGGGAAACTTGCTTCAAAAATTTTTAAGAAGGTAATTAGGAATATCCTTAATTTTTAATCTACATCATGGCTGTTTAATACTGAGTCACAGTTTTCTTTACTTAGACGCGTTATATAGTCTTTGATACTTGATACTTTGACACTTTGACGACCTGTTGTTCAAGTGCCTGAGCACTGCGGGTCACAACTTTTTCGTTGGCTTCGGTAGGACTCCTTGGACGAGGATAGTCTTTGATAGTGTATTCTTTTATAAGTCTGATTCATTTCCTGTAATTATGTTAATTGGAAATTGATTCTACTTGACGTTGGTCACCAATCACTGCAATCGTACCCCAGTGTACACCGTCAACTGGGTCAAGAATTTAACATTAGCCAAAGTGAAGTCATATGTGGAAGGTGTGTTTACCCGCGGTATTTAACGAACGCAATGTTAAGTTGAATAGCGGGTCGTTAAACTTACTTCTGTTTGTAGTTATATTGATTTTCTGACTTACCGACTGACTGGCTCACTGACCAGCCGAGTATACTCTTTAGGAGTTTCTTTTAGCAGCTGATGTTCACATTTACCAGTAGGTTTTGAATGAATTCAGTCCAGCTCATGTCTGAACAGTATAATTTTGTAATATCGATTTTAATACTATCCTCCCACTTATGGTTTCGTTGTCAGATGTTTAGAAAATATGTTTCTTACTCGGAAGGTGCCAGTTTCGAATGTAAGCGCTGAGACACCTAACCTGATCGGTTTTCACGTTAATTCCCACAGCCTCTGTAATTAATTTTTGGTTTTTGGGATAGAAACTCAAAATAGGCCACTACCTATTTCTTATGGCACATAATTTCAGAAGATGGCTGTCTTCTGGGTTGTTGCGCCGTGTAGTCTCGTAGAAGTTTTATGACGTTTCAGGGGTCCTTGCTGCCTCCATCATCAGGGCGATGAAGACAGCCATCTTCAGACTCACCACAGTGAAAACCTCAAATCCTACACATAATTTCACTTTACGTCTTTAATAACAAACTAAAGCAGCATAAACACACTCATTTCAAAGCGCTTTTTTCATTTAGTTCCTGCCGAAACACTGTTGACGCAAGACTTCATTATAATATGTCTGAAACCATCGTTGTCGATTCTCCCGAACGATGCGTTGGGAACGGTTATTCTGGAAGAAAGTGGCTGCCTGTGGTACTTCTGTGACATCACAAAGCTCCAAGAGTTTATTGGATTCCTGGTCAGGCATGTCATTGCACAGAACGACTAGATAATATGAGGGAGGGAGTTCAAAGGGATATAAGCAAAGCGAGCCGGTAACTTGGAGGTATGAAAGGGTCGTGAAAAGGACGACTGTGTGTTAAGTCGGTCGATTGCATAGCAGCTTTAATGCCCAAGGCAGGGGTCGGCAACGTGCTGTCCGCGGGTCACACGTAGCCCTCGCGACCCTTTTATGCTGTCCGTCACATGAGAAGGGAATAGAAACAGTTTTCTGCTACTGAGGATATCATTGTTGTTTATATTATACTTTATCAGAGTTAAAGGGCAAATCATTGCAACAATATTTTAATTAATCAGATACGTAGCATGTAGCTGTGAGCTGGAAACGTTAAACTCTTGTTGCTGGAGAAAGGTACATTTTTCCCCTGTTTGAATCATATGACATTTAACAAAGAAACATGAAAATTACTGAGATTTGTAAAGGTAACAATGACATGAAGTCAGGACTGTTTGAAAGCTAACGAACAACGTCTTTACAGCTCTTAATATCTAGCCTTAAAAATGTGTCGTAAAGTAAACGATCGAAGTGAAAGTTCATAACGGTGAAATCACGCAGTTGAACATCGGCTCATTTTTTTGGCAAATCTAAACAGAAATCAGGTTAGTTCTTTTATTTAAGTTTACTTTTCGTATCTAACATTTCTTTCGACAGACCACAGCAACTAGTAATGTGTTTGACTTGATATGTTTCCCAGTTACAATACTTTAAAAAAACTGTGTTTTTAATATAAAAGTGCAGTTGAATTGCTGTGAATGAATTTACGGGAACATTTCTGTCACGACGTGGTTCAAGTGGTTGAGACACATTCCATTGGGAGTTGCAGTAATTAAATACTAATAAATTTTACGTATTTCTCACGAGATGTCAACATTTAAGAAGAAAAATTAACGGTTGCTGGAGTGTGGATGTCATGGTTGGTGCTGCTGTGGAGAGCCGAGACCTTGCACAGCCTAATGACTAGATGCAAGGTGACATTTCTAACATGGCTAAAGCACTTTCTGAAATATGCAAATCCAGCTCTGGATGATTGTTGTACCCATAAGGAAATAGAGGTACTAGTCTTGTCGACATGCTAAGCGCTCCGCCTCACACAGCCCCATTAAATCCATGAAGTCTTTCAAAGGGCGAATTTGGTGAAGCACGTGCTTTGTGGATGACAACAAATCCTGGATTTAGAATAAATCAGCACAATGTCAACAGATCGTGTAAGTTGCTTACAGCAAGGTGTGTAGAATGGAAATTAAACAGAATGGATTATCCTGCAGTTGGATACTGGCAGTGAGCCAAGATGTTTCTCCCATTCAATTATTTGCCTTCTCCCTGACGGAAATTTCACATGTTAGAGAAGATTCGGCTTCGTAGATAAATTCAGGACAATGGAGACAACAGAAAACATTGTCCGCAGAGAAGAGGTGCCCGTTGAACTCGGAGAGTCAAAGGCAATGAAACGTATGGCGGTCATGTTCAAAAGATCTTCGGAAAATTTTGTTTATTTCTGATGCATCCGTGAGAAGGCTCCAGAGTCGAGAAGGAAAGCTGTACAATGTGAAATTCTGTCGGCAACATCTCGCAAGAAACTGCGAAAAACCAAAAGAGGAACACCGAAAAAGAAATGAAAAGGCATTTCAAATGTAGAACTAAGTTGATTATACGCATTTTTCAGTGTCTGAATCCCGTATGGGTTGTTCCACCGACAACAACACAGCGCGCATTTTGTGCGGAGAATGGTGTGAAGAAAATTGGACGCAGTGTCAGAAATGTGAAGAGTGGGTTCATGAAGAATGCATGGATGTCGAAAATGGGATGCTCTGTCTGTGAGTTATAGAGAAAGAAAGAAAGAAATAATCAAAATTACTCGTACAAGGCAGACAGAAGTGTTAAATGTGGAAAAGATAGACCAACGGTACTACCTGATATCTAGAAAAGTTTTGAAAAACGTTTGTTCGAAATAGAATGTTTCTGAAGTCAGCAGTCTTCTGGGTTGTTGCGCCATGTAGTCTGGTAGAAGTTTACCGACGTTTCAGAAGTTCTTGCTACCTCCATAATCAGGGGTTGTTGCGCCTTGAAGTCTGGTAGAAGTTTACCGAAGTTTGAGATCCTTGCTGCCTTCATCATCAAGGCGCTGATGATGGAGGCAACATCGGTAAACGTCTACCAGACTGCACGGCGCAACAACCCCTGATGATGGAGGCAGCAAGGACTTCTGAAACGTCGGTAAACTCCTACCAGACTGCACGGCACAACACCTCCTGATGATGGAGGCAGCAAGGACTTCTGAAACGTCGGTAAACTGCTACCAGACTGCACGGCACAACAACCCCTGATGATGGAGGCAGCAAGGACTTCTGAAACGTCGGTAAACCCCTAACAGACTGCACGGCACAACAACCCAGAAGACAGCCATCTTCCAACCTATGCATTGTTTCAATTTTCGTATTTGACCTTACTTTCGTTTCAACTTTCAAGGCAGGGACTGCGGGTTCCAATCGCAAGGCCCTGGGCGAGATTGATTAGCGAGGCCCTTTGAGGAAAGAATCCATGCACGTTCGTGATTTAAATCACTGTAATTTTAAGGAATTGAAACCACCTCTGTAGACGTAACTGGCCCGAATAATGCAAGTCTTTCTCTACTGTAAATCCTAACGACGGTAATTACTGCATTAGCGATACGTTCGAATATAGATTGTCTACCAGAGCCAAAGAAGTCAAGTTAACCCGTAATCGTGATAAAAGAAATAGTTTACGCCTTTGTTTAATTAGCACTGCTTTGGAAAACTGTAAACCCACAAACACAGAACGTGATGAATCTGCACTCCGTCAAACTATAAATAAGTCTAACATTTTTTCCCCTCCCCCAAAAAAATAACATTCTCGCCGAACGTCGTGGTTGAGAGGTTAGCACTCGGGAGGTCCCGGGTTGAAATATCGGCCCGGAGACCATCTATCTTGATTGAGGCTTTATTTAGTCCCTCCAGGCAAATCCCTGGGATGGTACCTTGAATTAGGCCACTACCGCCTCCTTCAACATCCTTTCCAGTTCATTATTCACTGTCATCCTCTCATTTGACGCTATATAGTCTGAGTTACTGGAAAAAAGCGTCGTTAAAGAAGCTGTAAATAAATAAATAAATAACATTCTCAGCTTTTTCTGCAACTGAATGAACCAAAGATTTCTGAATAGTCCAGCGCTGAAACTGTCACTCTGCTGAAATACCTCCAGTCGCTCCAGCGCCATTTTTGTTTGGTAGGTTTTCATCCACTTTAGCCTCGAAAAGCTTCTTTCCGCGGATTTAGATGTAATAGGAGCAGTCAGGGAGGTGTGAAGGAGTTCTACGAACGTATTGCACAAAATTCAATAATGTTGGTTGGAGCATAGGCGGCTTTATGCCACAGCACACAAAATGGAGGAGTGACACAGATAACATTGCCTGATTGACATTTGTGTACGTTAAGTTAGAAGCGTATTGATTTTACTCTTTTGCCTAGTATAATACACAGGCTGAATTTTTTATATTATTCAGTTCCACACTACCAAATACAGTCTGTGTGTATATAGTCTAATGCAATGGTTCTGCAATGTGTGCTGTGTATTAACCGACAAAGAGAAGTTGTTTGATTGTATACAGCGTTTGTGAAAAGACTGTTGCGAAGTACAGTCATATTCGCAAGTGAAGTTATGGAATAAATGCGGGATGAAGGCAGAAATAAGGAAGGGAACACTTGCTGCAGAACGAAGTAAAGACTGATGTTTTCAAGAAAGAGTATATGAACATGTCGTTATGTGCGGGACTGTATAACTCACTCTGTATGGCAGAGATCGTAAAAAAAGTGAAGGTTGCAAATACTGCTTGACGCTTATAACATGTTATGTTAAGAACGTCTTTTTGTTACAAAAAAGAGTATTTCCCCAAGAGGAAAAGAATTTGAACAGAGACGGAATAAAGAAGAGGAAAGTGGCTTAAAAATTTGCGATAGAACCACAGACGAAGAACATAAATAAAAAGAGGTAAATGAATAAATAAAACGAAAATGAACAAAGCGAAGATGATGGAAAGCTTGCGTATGAGAGAAAATGCCTAATTAAAATAAAATATTGCAAAGAAATACGAGAGAGAGGACAGATTTGAAGTGAAACGGAAAGAAGTAATCAAGAAAGAAAGGAATAAATTAAGGCAGATACGAGGTGCGATCGGAAAGTTTAAAGACTGTCAATAGAGGACGAACCGGATGTAGTACGAGCTTCTGCTGCTAGGGGGTGCGGCCTACATTCATAGTGAATCAGTGTGCCAGCCGGCATCATCGAATTAGCATTTGTTTCTTAGTTACGGGCGTTTTGGTAGTGCATTACACCGACCCTCCTGCGATTTCAGGAATGGCGTGTGCATCAAATTTTGCCAAAGACTCGCCAAAACGGCTAAGGAAACCTATGAAATGCTAAAGCAAACATTTGGGGAGTCCGCAAACTTTTGTGTGGCATTCACGTTTTAAAAAGGGCCGAACCTCTGTCGATGATGACGAGCGTTCTGGACGACCATCTTCGAGCACAACGCCCGAAAATGTTACCAAGATTCGGCAGGCCATTCACGAAGAGCGACGTCGTACCATCAACGACTTGTGCGACATTGTTGGGATAGGCTATGGGACCTGTCAGCTGATTCTAAAGGAAGAACTCCACATGCGACGCATCCTGTCTGAGGACCAGAAGCAGAATCGACTTCTCGTTTGTCAGGAGCTCAAAGATCTTGCAAGAACCGACCCCAACTTCCTTTCTAAGCTCCGTGTGACTTCTTCCTCTTCCCAAAGATGAAAATTCAGCTAAAGGGAAGGAGATTTGAGACGATAGAAGAGATTCAGGCAGAATCGCAGATGGTGCTTGACAGGCTGACAAAGAAAGATTTCCAGGGATGCTTCCAGGCTTGGCAGCGGCGCTGGGATCGTTGTGTTCAATCGCAGGGGAACTACTTCGAGGGTGATGGATGAATTTAATACCTGAGATAAGTGTACGGGTTTTTATACGCGCAGTCTGGAAACCTTTCGATCGCACCTCGTAGGTACGACATAATTGTTGGGATAAAGCAAGAAGAAAGGGCGAATAGGAGGGATGTAATCGAAGAAAGAAAGGAGATGGGTTCAAAGACGGCAAGAAGTGTGGAAGGGAGGATGGACGGAAACAAAGAAGAAAGGATTGATGGAATTAAGAAAAAAGAAAAGAACGAACGAGAGAAATTGGGAAGGGATGCTGAATGAAATAGGGGAATAATGGAGGAAGTGGACGTCTGCAAGTAACATAAGAAAGGGAAAAATAACAAGATACACGGGAAAGAGAAGAGTAAAGAAGGAAGGAACTAAATCACGAAGCGTCTGGGTGCTCGGAGACGCTGCTCTACGGATTGTCGTCGTTCTGCAAGCCGTCTCATCCCTGTTGCCGTTGGGTTCGAGATTTCCGAAGAAGAACTGACCGTTCTTTCTGGTCCCTTGTGAGCTTAACACTCTGATGTCGCCGGTGGCGATCCTTGCCGTTTTATGCTGCGTGCTATTGATTTTGTCTGCTGCCCTAGCAAGGCCGTTGATCAGTGCCAGCCAACCCGCAGTTACTCGCAGACACCTGCGTGAGGTAGACGACTTGAAACGTTTGTGTGTAAGATGTGGTTTGTGTCAAAAGATGTAAATATAACGATACAGGTATTGTTGTGATTAAAAAATTATAACAAATGCTATATGTAAATGACGAAGAACATATTATTATTGTGCTTTCCTAATGAAGAGGTTTGGGGAAACCAGAAAGTATGGGAGGCATTAGAAATGCAAAAATGTAGAAGGTAGGGTGTTATTGAAGCGGACGTTAATAAGCTGAGGATGTGGATTGAATTAAGTTGGCTTATGATTGGACCAGCAGCGGCCTCATGTGAACACGGTAGTAACGTTTCAAATTCCATAAGCGACGGAAACATTCTTGACTAGGTGAGCGACTATTAGTTTTCACGAAGGACTGCCCTGGCAGTTGCTTAGGAACAGGAAAGACGAACTGAGGAATTCGTACTTGGTTACACATGTTCGTTACAATTTCGCATCGGAGTGTAAATAAAAGTTACTGGAAGTCATTAATGGCCGCCATGCTGTCTGAAGAAATCTCCTTTAATGGGATATTCCTTGTATGTGATTACCCGAACCTTTGCAGCTAATAAAATATCAAAACTAACTAGGTTTTTTAGGGAACCCGAAGGTTCATCACCGAATTAACCAAATCCTTCACCGGTCCCTGTTATGGGCAAAATATCAAAATTTTAAATTCACTTTCAGACCTGTAATCTTTATTGGTCGTGAATGATAGAAATGTGTTTCTGTTAGTTCTGTTTTATGCAGTAAATAAACATATTCCCAGAATCTCAAGATCCACACTTGTTTTCCTTGTAACTGGCCTTGTGTTTTTGAGCACCTCAATTTTATATCAAATGCATATAAGCAATGGAATGATACTGAAAGAAACAATGGTTAAATTATTGTATCCATTGTTAAGAAAGTAGGTTAATTAATTTAGTTTGGGAGTCAGTGAATGCAGGTTACAAGTTGCGGTTGGTAAGCGTGAGGTCAATCAACCTGATATCTGCGGGTGTGCTGGTGCATCGGGTAAAGGTGTCTTTGGCCGATGCACAGTGAAATAAAGGAAAATAGTAATTATGGAGAATTCGATTTGCTCAGCAGGTCTCCCGTTGATGATTATCTAGTATAGAGTAGCTATATTACTATTAACTTTCGCTTACTATGCAACAGTATATATGAATTACCTTGAAACTTCAAAGTAATTAATGTTCTGACAGAATCGGCGATTAAACTGGTTCCTTCAGAATGAATGATGGATTTATACTTTTCACTAATGCAATGAAATATTTTTTTTGATTAATACACTGTGAGGTAAATCAGTCATGTTTTCTTGGTATCAGACATGACTGGTTATAACTGCCCTGTTTTCTCTGTCTGAATGCACATGCAATAAACACACTGTTGCTTGTGCACGCATTTCGCTCATTGCGCGACAAAAGCCGCGTTCCAACCGACCGACCGAACAGCCAAACAAACAAAAAGCTAATGTAGGAATCCTGCGCAAGCGCGAGACATCAGCCCTTGCTAGGTCCTGCGGACAAAACGCATTGCTGGAAATGGTAGATAGTGTCTTATGATTAAAACGGCGTGCTTATGTTAACGGGAGTTTTGTCCCGGCGGAAGACCTTGACTTTCCAAACTTCGTGCTGTTGCTTCTGGTGGGAGGTTATCCCATCAGGCAACTTGACCTTTATGGGAAGGATTTTAGTTGGATGGCTGTCTTGGATCTGAACCCAGATGTGGCGGGAATCGAATTGGCTGATGGCTTATGTGGCGTGGGGGGATATCACATCAGCTGAAGGCTTCCATGATTGGGGAAGGCGGGCCGTGTCCCTTTTGAATTATGCCCTGCTGAGGAAGAAGACGGAAAACCTCAATCAGGGTAGTTAGACCACTCGTTGCACCGACTTGGCCGTCTTTTCAGGGACAGCCTCGGCTGGTCTGCTGAGCATCAGTCCCATCGGTTGCCCGTGTGTGATCTCAGCAACACCTTGGTTGGCACAAGAGCCTTCCAACTTGCCGAACTAGGGTTCCCCGCATCAGCTAACTTTGAGATCAAGCTCTGTCGTTGCTCTGATCTGATCGGCGAAGAATTAAATCTCCAAATCCTCGTGAATTTGTTTGTTACTGACGTACCAAGGTGCGTTATTCGTGCGAAGATACTTGGACTTAGGCAGTTGACCTCGTGCGTAATCCATCATAGGACGGATGAGCTGGTTGTAGAGTAACTGTTTCTGACAGAGAGGACACTTCTGTTTTGGAGGAGGCTAAGCACGCCCATCTGGCTGACCAGGTAAACCCGGTGTCAAGTGTCACCCCAAGATACCGCGCTGTGTGAACCCACTCTCCGAGAAAATGTACTGCTCTTTGCCGTAGGATGCTTCTTGCGGCCTTAAAGAGCACAGCCGTGCTCTTCGAGACTTGAAAGCAATCCTCCACGCCCGTAGCCAGAGCTCCAGTCTACCGTGATGCCCTCCAGATAATCGACGAGTAGCAATGGTGTGGGTGTGAGAGCCGTGTCATCCGCGTACTGCGCTAGCTCGACGTGGCGGGAGGGCATACAGACTGAACAGCACACGGGAGACGAGTCCGCCCTGAGCCACTTTCATGCATTCGCATTTTATACTTTATAGAAACTTTTTACTGTCTCATAAGCCCCGAGATGTTTTTAGTCGCTGCCTGTTTCTGCTGTCAACAGCCAACACCTAGCGGAATGTTCTACACCTTTCCGGATTCCTCGGGTTCTTTCGATTTCACTCGGGAATATTCGGGAAGAATCCATCGCATTTCACATGGCCCTAGCAACAAAGGCACGCGTATCCCAGTGATGCAATCGATTAGCTACAAGAGGCGGTAATCATGAGACCAAGGTCTTGCGACAATGTTAATTGTCTGAGCCGGTATATGAATTTTAGCAGTAATTTAGCTGCCCATCTTTGGTACTCGAATAAGTACATTTCTAGTTGCTGATTAAATTTTCAAGCGTTTCACAGAGAACTTTCCTCAGCGAAGTGCTTACGATAAAGGAAGTTTGTTTTAGTACGCTGAAATACGTATAACGCAGTGTAGTTGTGAAGTCGTTGTTCAGTATGTTCAAATGCAACTTTAATATCTTTGTAAGAAACTTAATGAAAGTCAAGAGAAATTTTAATATCACATTGTTGCGCACCATATTGTAGTCGTCAGGTTTTTAGGTCGAACTCAGACATTGACCGCCCCACATGTCGTAAAGAAGTTGTTTGCGGCGGTAGTAGTCAGACATTCTCAGTTTTCGGTTACTGGAAATAAGGATCTGCATTTGTCACTGTCAGCTGGTCATCCGAGAACATACTCAACAAGTTCAAAACTTCTTGTAACCCAGTACTTTGACAGACTATTGCAATATTTCACCCGAGGAGGTCGTACCAGCATTAATTGAATTAATTTAAGAGTAGGCGTAAGTGACAAAGCGTCACGACGCAAACCAACAGCCAAATTTGACCTTGTGAGTCGATTACGGCGAATTGGGAACGATAGTTTTGACTTAAATTTGAATTAGTCCACCAATACCGAAACAAAGCGGGGTAGAGAACCAGTGAACTAAAAAATTTCACGTTTCTGGAAGAGATGAAATGGTGTATGATTTATAAAGGCTTCGATGTTTCCTATTATACAACCCTCGTTTCTTCATTTAATTATCGGTAATCCTAATAAACCCATATCCTATTGTCGAGAATATCTTTAGGTTAAAAAAACCCAAATTTACTTCACATAAAGTTCCTTCACGTCTTTTCGCCTTAGCAAAGTATCTAAGGCGATGTCCATCCCCAACCTTCGGCCTGAGGAACGATCAAGTGGCTTCAGACCAACGTGAGTAACTGAAAAGTTACAAATGGTTGCCAAACGCGAAACGAGTTGCAATTGACAGTCCAATGCTTGAAACGGTGAGCAGAAAACAGTATGCATAAAAAACACAAAAATAAAAGTTTCCGTTTGTCCATCTCTTTGGGCCCGAGGAGACGCCTCACTCAAACAATAAATGTCCGCTTATGGATGAGTAACACTGTTCTTGTTTTACCACTGTTCCATGGAATTTATTCTTTCTTCTTGAACTCAAATTTAGTTCCAAATTCGTCCTCATTACACGATAGTAAACAGTCATAAAAATAATGAATTCTTCTCGGGCCACCAGCCGTGTAAGGTGGTTTATTGAAGAAAACACCAACTTTCGAAAACCATCTTCGTCCTCGTCATCAGGACTTAGTCGCCATGAATGCTTCCGGTCATAAATCATGAGCATTTTTATTGTGTGTTTATGTATATCAAAGGGGCTGGAAGCATAATCTTAGGCGCACTAAACCATGCATCTGTCTTCCGGTTTCACTCGGCTAGCTGTTTGCATTCAAGTGTGGGTCAACGTTGTTTTAATCTGTTCGTTTTTGTCTTGGAGACCGCAGACGTTGTGAAGCGGACAATTCCAACTTTGCGATGTAGCAGAATTTTCGTTAACGATAACATGACAGGCAAGAAGTTTGGAAATTATGATGGATGTTACAAGTGTAAGCGGCCTGTTTCTATAACGTAGATAAATGCATGTTTGAATACACGGAGTGGCTTCTAAACTTTTTGTTTGTCTTTTATAATGGAGAATAAAATTTCCTGTTACAGAGGAGAGGACAGTATTTTTTTTGTCACAGAGAATAATAGAAGGTTTGTGTTCGACTCTCCTACCTTATCGTTGTTCTCAGCCCCCGTTCTTTGTCCTCCCTTGTCTTTTGAGAATTTCGTTGTTTCGTGTTTCTCTTTAGCTGCTCTGAACAGACAATTACAGTTTGGCTCGAAGCGGACTTGCAAAAACTTCTCTTGGAAAGCGGAGACGTAGAAAGTCAAAAAAGGATGGTTTTTCGTCTCCTGAAAGACCACTCAGTAGGAGAGAATAATTAAAGCTTAACGAAACTCTAAGAGCCAGTCTTATTGCATTATACCCTTTTTCTGAGTAACGTTATGATAACACAGCATGTTTGGACAGCAACAAAAATACTCTATGCAAGTATGGAAGCGACTTTTAATTGAATTAAACTTCGTCTCGAAATACAAGTTGCATGGTCACTCAGCAACACAGACAGGGTAATATTTAGTCACCGCGTGGAACACGTCGTCAAAGAAAGTTGTCAATAAACTGATGTGCTAATGGCTACTGATGTCTGTAACTTCGTGGGTGTTTTGTTTCTGGTACCCGGATGATAATGAAGGGCATTTAGTTTCTACTTAACAGCGCTATAAGACAAGCTTTGTAATTGTTTAAATATAAAACACGTGTGTTTAAATCATGAAGGTAGAGTCAGCAGGTTCTTCCGAAACGTTGGGAGACTACACACCGCAACACTCCCGAAAAGCACAACGCAAATTCACAGAGCCGTGAAAACGTCAGCATGTTCCCTGTGATCCTACGAGGCTTAATAGCGTAGATACGCGAAACTCCATGACGTATCATCATTTCTCTATGCAGAAAACTATAAAATAGAAACGCGTGTTCGGACTACAATTTCCATTCATTGAGGTTCGTGTACCATGTTAAATGGGGCCCCTTGTCGCCAAATACGTCACGACCCCGGGTTGCAGATGGAGGTGGTGTCATCCAGATTTGGGGGTACCGAGAAATCGCGCACAGTAACCAAAGCCTTTGTTTAATACAGTTTTTTTTTGTAGTGTCACGAGTCTCGTGTTTTAGGAGTGGAGTCATGAAACTTGGCATTGTCTGTTTCTTTATGTTAAGTTTTGAGAGCAATTCTTCTAGGCTTCTGGCAGTAAGTTTGTTTGCATTGTAGCAGCAACAATGGTTTGACGAGTAGTAGCAGCTGATACATTAATGGTAGTAGCAGAAGTAATTGTTATGGGTGACGGACTGTGATGTTATTTCCAGGGTCTTAAAAGCGGATAATCTTACAGATTATTTTTTGTGTGCCTGTATGTAAACAAAACGTGAATTATATTTTTTCGTCCTGCTCTCGTTTCTGCCTTGGTAGGAGCCTACTGGCAGTTACAACCGACGCGACTGTGGCCGCTTACATGAAAAATTCTTCCAACCTTTGTAACTTGAGACACTAGGGAGTACCAACGATGGCTTGTGGCTTACGTGCTGTGTGCTCAGAGGCAAGAATTGTCATCATCGCCTGAAGCTTCACTCGCACGAGTGAAGCTTCCTGAATGCAAGTCGCCTGAAAACTAAATCTTGAAATGATTTGCATAATATGAACTGTTTCAGATACGTTTTAAGTCTAATGAATGAACAGTTTCAAGTTTTCAGATACGTAGAAACAATTTTGACTTCTTACCTGACTTGAAGTTGAATAACAACTTGAAGAATGTGAACTACTAGTTAAATCTCCAGTTTATTGGAACACGCAGAAAAATGTGCTTTTTCCTCTGTATTGTTGAGAAGTAAACTTAAAGGCTATTATTTCTTTTATTAACAGTATTTCTTATTGTGAGCGTTCATAAAGTGACTGATAAATGAAATTATGACGACATTTACTTATTTTTAATGTGTACGAAATGTAGTGAACGTTGAAAGCGCTATAGAAATGCGTGAGAATGAATATGAGAATTGAAACAGATACTCGGGGAACTTAGAGTTAAGTGCAGATAGTGTTAGAAGACAAATTAAGATGATGAAAACATGTACAGCTATGAAGTAAACAAAAGTATGAAGTCGAGGAACTAATGATCTGTACACGCCACAGCTAGTGAGTTTTGACATCTTTGGGTGATTTTTATGGAATTTTGTTTCTCCTGAGACCAACTGTTTCATAAGTGTGTTACAAGACATACGAGATACACCGAGCTGTTTACGTAATAAAGTTTACTACAGAAACATCTTTTTTTCTTCTTCTTCCAGTGAAGATGATATTACACTCAGCAACAGCTACTAGCACTTCAGCACGCTTTACTTTTGTAGACGCCATTTTATCTTACACCGGCCTTCAGAAAATTTGCGTAAATGTGGACATAACCTGGAATTCTGGCGACTTGCATTCAGGCAACTTGACTAGTGTGATTGACCAGCCAGTCGTTCAGTCAAATGGCTGTTGCGTGCATTACGTGCGCTTGTAACGTGACTTGGTTGTGTATTTGCATATTTTGCGATTTAGATTTGAATAGTGTTGTCTTGTGGTATATGAGAATGGATGGTGAGAGGAATAATTCGTCAAGTTTATTAGTACTTTTGACACGAGACGGAGCAGCAGACGAAATAGTACGCAGAACTCTTTAAATGTTACCAGCTGTCAAGTATTTGGTAAGCGTAATGATCTATGATTACCGGTGTGCCTAAGATTATAGGTAAAAACCAGCTTTGTAGCAATACAAAAGGTATAAAAGCGAATGGGAATGAGTCTGTAAATTTTATAAGCTTCTTTGAATTCACAAACTTTTATATAAATATCACGACTGAATGGGTAATATTATTATGAAATAAAATTGTAATGTTTATTATACATATTATTATATTCTTATGAATATATTATATTAGAGATATTTACGA
The DNA here is from genome assembly GCF_000696155.1 of Zootermopsis nevadensis. The sequence goes on from NW_019059819.1 coordinate 193,539, forward strand.
ATAATATATAACATTATTGCATGTAGTCAGAACTGTCATTATAGCATTCTTTTGACTAATTGCACAGTCAGAAGCTACTAGGTGAGGTCTGTGTAGTCCATACAGGGCCTGAAACCGAAGTAATCGTACAGAAATGGATACGTCACGTGAATCCCATTTAATGCCTATGATCTGTGCGTAACGAAATACAAGATAAGCCATCCCTCATGCTTCTGATGATTGGCTGGGCCAGAAGTAAAATATATGACGTCATTTAACGCATATTTCTACTTATTTCTAATGTTAAATAAAATGCAGAATGCCCAAAGTAACACTCCATTTTTTATTACGGCTACTGTTTTCGTATCTTTGTTAGTGCCCTAAGTGTTAAGAAACGTGTCTAAATCGAAGACGGCTTTATAGATTTATTTTCGGACACCCTATTCATAAAAGTAATTATATTACACATTTCATAGAATATTAATATAATTTATTTAAAACAAGGTCTTATTTATCTGCAATGCCATGTTACAGCTGAATGAAGGAAAATTATCGTGAAACTGCTCTTCAGTTACTAACGCAGATTAAAGGTATTGGTTCCTGGGTTACACAGTTTTGATTTTAAAATCAATTATATCTTTAATACTCACAGTGGACCGCGCGCTCTAATTTGGTACTGAACGTAATATCTATCGCATTTAGAGAGACTGTTGTATAATATTAGGTTCGTTTTCCACTGCGGGAAACGACAATTTTATAAACCGGATATAACTGATTGAAAACAACTTTCATTTAGCAAAATAAATATTTTGAACTGGTGGAATGTAATTAGTTTTCTGTGGGGATTGGATTAATTTATCTTTTATTTATACAGGTATTGACAGGCTTATTATTTTTAAATCAAATACTCTACATCCGTAATAAATTGTTAAAACAGTAGTGAATACATCGAATATTATTTTTATATGCACGCAGTTTGTAGGTTTAGTCTGCCGAAGAATATGTTGTTTGTCTTGTTGAGCAGATTTGGTTTGTAGTTACAAGGAAATCATCTATGAATGTAGAAAAACCACGTCCTCTCTTGCTTTATATCACTACGCGATCAGGAGACTGTGCTTGGAGTTGTTGTCTCGCGTCTGCTTGTCTAATATGGGAAAATTCTGTTTTCCTGTCAAGGAGACGCCTCACTATCCCATCTATAAATCTGTCGTGCTATAGTAGCTTACACTGGAAGGAATAATCTACAAGATGTGTTTTGTTAAGAGTGATTTCTCTGTAGATCGAAGACGAAGACCGTACGGACTGGAAGAACGGCGAAGCAAGTGGCCTTGAGAGGACTTTTGAGTTACTCCGTACAATAGTTAAGTTTCAGTTCAAACGTTCAGAATGGTAAGCCACATGCCAGCGCTGCAAAAGGTCGATTCCATATTCATTAATCTCAGCCGAGAACGAGCGCACGTGGAAATTATTATGTCTTGTATGACGCCTTTAAAAGTGTTACTTGTTTCTTAACTTGAAGTTAAGAACCGGAAAGAGAAGTTACTTATTTTAGTTGTGATATAAATGTGTGCACCGGACATTTGATAGAAGTGATTCACATTTTTAAGTGTGTGAACTTATCCGTTCTTTTTCTTTTTTACTTTCAGAAAGAGAAGTGATATTCTGCATTATCACATCAGGCGACATCTGCAAAGTAAGGTAAGTTCTTTAAATAATTTAAATAATATTAATTATAATAAGAATTTAAGGAATATTTCTATGGCTCTCTTGACTTATACAAGTAATCATTTAATGAACTGAAAATAAATTACTTCAATTTAGTGAAGAAAACTGTATGGTGGCAGGAAGAAAGATTTATGTTTGGAATAAATATCAATAGATCGTATATGAGCAAAGTGTATACGTATGTCTGCAAAAGATTTGTGGTTATGACTTGTGCACCAGTCTTTAAAATAATATTGTGGAATTGCGTTTAAAATGTGGAAACGTTTGCAAGTATTAACAAATTTTTAATGTATTAGGGGTAATATTACAATTGATTTTGAAGATACAGGTTTCGAGGTTGTGGACTAAATGTATATAATTTAGATTAGAGACTTATGACGGGTTCATGTGAACCTCGTGGAGAAGTAAAAAACATAAGTTTAATAATTTTATTTCGTCTAAAAAAACGCATTAGCCGGTCTTTTCCGAATCAAAATCTTGTGGTTACATTTTTTGATACATGTCAGAATTGGTTTGTTTAACTGGCAGCTGACAAATTAAAATGTGAATGTCCAGGCAGTAATCTTTGGAAAAATTACAGAGATAGGTAAGTTTCTGTATATCGTTTTCTGTTTTCTGCTGGCGTGTAATGTTACTGCTTGCAAAGTGCATTTTGCTGTAGCCTGTATCTGCCGGGTTTCAGAGGAACAGGGTTGAATAATCCTCTTTAAATTGCTAGGCGGAATCAGTGTTCTGCGTTTATTTTTAATGGGTGATAAGAAGACCACACAGAAATTAATGCTTCTGTTTCCTGGTACATTTTCAACGTTTCTCTCTAATCTGTACTTCCCCACACCCCTGTTTCTGATACTCGTTCTGCATTCTCGCTTCTTTCATCTTATTAAGTTTATCGTCCCATTTATCGGGTACGAACTCGTATGCAATTTTCAAGATATACGACATTCCCACTAAGGTCCGCATTGCGTTAATGGGAATATATAAAAATTCAGGAATATTCTTCCACGCTAGGCGTTACAAATCATATAGGGTAGCCTGTTTTAAACTTTCAATACCTGGCACAACTTTCGCCCTTTCTTGTCGACTTTTAGGCCCTAGTTATAAATAACGACAATTTATTGAAACTGCGACGAAAATTATTGCAAGTACTACTAATTTAATTTGCAAGCAGGTTAATATATTACTAATTTTTTAAAGCAATATTAGTATTTAATAAGTTCTATAGTATATGCTATAGCATGTTGCAATAGACTGTATTGTAAACTCCTTCATAATGCAAGAAAGTAGGCAGGTTTAATTATCTCCTCTTCTGCACTATCTGCTTCTACACAAGATGTGCTTTTATGAAACTCGCATTGTTCCTAAGGAAATATTTCTTCGCCATTCAGTTGCGGCTTTGCCTTCATAATTGCTGCCCTTATCAAAAGGGGTGCTGGCTGGTATAATCGATACATACGCTCTTGTTGCGTTTCTTATGTAGGTTTATGACTTGAGCAGTATTAAGCTCGTTCGGTATCCGTTCAGTGCTCCATGTATTAATGATTGCCATATATTCGGATTGGCTGTGGCTATTTCAAATATCCCACGCGAAGTTCATGAGAAAGTCTTATGTTGGTGAAGTTATTATCAATGAAATGAGAACACAACGTTCATTGTGTGCGGGATAAGAAATTTTCGTCGTCAAAATCATAACCCTCACGAAATATTATCGATTATCGCGTTAGAGGAAATGAATGTTGCTACTGCTATTTATCAAAATATACATTCATGTGTGGTGCACGAGACGTATCTAAATAGCCAAAGGTTTGTTTCACCAACATGTACGTCACATTAATTCTAAAATAGGTCTTTCACTTTATATTATAAATGTCAAATAAAATAAATTAACAAAGCTATTTAACGACTGATATGTTACATTATATAACAATACATTATAACCCCGTCACCTGTTTGTCTACTTTGCGTTTTATATGCACAGTTAGAATCAATATTTTGTCTGGTGTTGGCTGTAAAATAATGTTTGATAAAGTGTATAAAATAATTGTCAATAATTATAGCCGATCTTATGTTGTGGTGGCATATCATCGTGTTACAAGAAGTACACATTTATATATTGCGTTTAGTGTAATTTTAATGCAGTTGGTAACACAAAAAACTAAATAGCAATCTACAGGTCAATAACCTGTTTACGATAACGACAATCGGCTACTCCGCTCTCACAGCAAATTCAAGCAAGAATATCACAGATTATTATTCACTAGAGCAGAGCATTCCTTTCGGAGCTCCTCGGGGGGTTGGTCAAGTTTTTAAAACGCAAGAAACTAAACCAACCTCCCCGAATGGAGGGTTAAAACACTTGACCAATCCTCCCTTGATTGCGTTTTAAAATCTTACGTAAGAAACTAAACCAACCCCCCCGAATTGAGGTCTTGGGTAAGACACTGAACTACCCCCACGAATGGGGGTTAAAACACTTGACCAACCCCTTTCTGGGGGTTGTGGTTGGTAAAGTGTTTAAAACGCAACCTTCGGAGGGGTTGGTTGCGTTTTAAAATCTTGAGGAAGGCACTTTGTCGAAAAGTCTGTTTCTTCTCTGAGAGATTCTTAACTGAATATTGTACTTAGTACGTCCTACGTGTTTGACACATATTAATATCGTACTGTAATTATAACTGCAATTTTCATTATACTGTTCTGTATTCGATTCATCACGTATTTTTATCTTCTGTAATGTGAAGATGGTGTACCGAAACCTTTGTATGATTTAGTATCTCTTAATGCCGAATGGAGTGCATTTATTAGTAAACAGAATATAATTATTGTATAAAAATTCATCAGAATTAGCGTTATTAATACAACTGTAGATCATAACATGTAAATATTAGAATTTAGCAATTGAATTTGTATTTTTTTGTGTGAAAGAAGAATGTTATATCCACGTAAATATGTTTCAAACTATTGGAATACTGTTCAGTATTTTATTGTAGAGTTTGATCAATTATGTCTGAAAGTACTGCAGTGTTTCAGGATTGGTTTCTACCCGTGGCTTAGTATACGACATATCATACTGTCTAAAGATATCAGATCGGCAGATCTATTTTACCTGTTCACGTATTTTGAAGGCTGCAGGATTAATATCGAAATAGTTCGCTCATTTACTCACGATCATAGGACGCAACACAATCCTATGTGAAAGAGAAGTTTGGGTAGACCACAGAAGAGATGGAATCAACTCGTAATAGGTCACACGACCTATTTTCTGACGGAATTATGACGACGGTGAACATTCAGGTATTTATGGATAGGGATCTTGGAATAATTAGTTTATCATTTATAATAAGAAACTCACAGGGAACTGCGATTAACTTAGACATGCCTTAGTGTGGGTTGAGCTGAAAGAGCATTAATAAAGTTGTTTTGTGGTCCAGAATTGCTCCAGTCTTCTTAGCAGTAACAAAGATTAGGTGATTCATTACCTTGAAACAGAAATGTTTTGTTACAGTAGCTTCTTTGTGCCAGAAGCTACAGTGAGATATTGTATTAATTTACTTTGTGGATCAAATTATGTCATAAAACATTTTCTGTTTCCTCTAGTTTAGTTGGGGATTTTGTCGGTCGGACTTGATTCTCAGTTTGGTGCACCTGCCGCTAGATTGTACATTGCGCAATGCCTGTATATTTCAGCGTTGTGGTGGGGGGTGGCTATTCATATTCATAAGCGTCTATGCAACTTTGCCGCCTTGTAATCCCGTTCAGAATCGAGACTGTTGCTGCCAGCGTCTGCGGCAATGTCTTTTGGCGTTAAAAAATCTCCAACGTTGAAACCAGCGCAGTAGTAGTTAGAAACTATTTAGAATAAATTGCAGATCACATCGTTTGTGAGATACAACAGTTGTTTTTAGCAACACACAAATCATTATTAAGTGTTCATTTTGTTTAGGTCTTATGGCCCATCGTCGGGGCTCCTTTGTTGCACTGGGAAGCCATTGGCATCACATGCATTTGCCATGTTACTTTCTGTGTTCCAAATATCACTGTATTATAACATTTACATATTAGTGTTCTGTATCTAATCTACAGTGGATTTCTGCCTTTTGAGTTACATCATTTGCTTACGTGCTTTGCGTTACATTTTCTTGTTTACTGTCTCACTAATGCTCTTCGTTGGGAAAGAAATGAAATATAAATTTATACTTTATCACTTCATGCTTAATCCAAAGAAAATACTTGCATGTTAAGTTATGTCCTTTATATCAGTGGTATTCAACCTGGGGTACGCGAAGACATCTTAGGGGGTACGTGAAATTTAAAAAAAAGTATTATAACCAGTAATGTAATTTATTTAACTTTTTTTAGATGTAGATTATATACTATGCATTACTTGAATTATACACCAACAACTTTGCGGGTACAAAGTTGAAGAGAAATTATATCTGGGGGTATTTTATTTTATTTTATTTAGTGTTCTGTCTGACGACAGGTCCATATGAACAGGATCCTTCCATCCTTTTCTCGGACTGGGACCTGTTCATATACGTTCTTGGCAGATGATCCAGAAGTGGTTTGCCATTGCCTTCTTCTGGGTGTGAATGGAGTAATTGTTGGGACGCCACGGAGAAACCGGGGAAGCCCCCAGAGGAAAACTCTGCATTATCACATCAGGCGACATCTGCAAAGTAAGGTAAGTTCTTTAAATAATTTAAATAATATTAATTATAATAAGAATTTAAGGAATATTTCTATGGCTCTCTTGACTTATACAAGTAATCATTTAATGAACTGAAAATAAATTACTTCAATTTAGTGAAGAAAACTGTATGGTGGCAGGAAGAAAGATTTATGTTTGGAATAAATATCAATAGATCGTATATGAGCAAAGTGTATACGTATGTCTGCAAAAGATTTGTGGTTATGACTTGTGCACCAGTCTTTAAAATAATATTGTGGAATTGCGTTTAAAATGTGGAAACGTTTGCAAGTATTAACAAATTTTTAATGTATTAGGGGTAATATTACAATTGATTTTGAAGATACAGGTTTCGAGGTTGTGGACTAAATGTATATAATTTAGATTAGAGACTTATGACGGGTTCATGTGAACCTCGTGGAGAAGTAAAAAACATAAGTTTAATAATTTTATTTCGTCTAAAAAAACGCATTAGCCGGTCTTTTCCGAATCAAAATCTTGTGGTTACATTTTTTGATACATGTCAGAATTGGTTTGTTTAACTGGCAGCTGACAAATTAAAATGTGAATGTCCAGGCAGTAATCTTTGGAAAAATTACAGAGATAGGTAAGTTTCTGTATATCGTTTTCTGTTTTCTGCTGGCGTGTAATGTTACTGCTTGCAAAGTGCATTTTGCTGTAGCCTGTATCTGCCGGGTTTTAGAGGAACAGGGTTGAATAATCCTCTTTAAATTGCTAGGCGGAATCAGTGTTCTGCGTTTATTTTTAATGGGTGATAAGAAGACCACACAGAAATTAATGCTTCTGTTTCCTGGTACATTTTCAACGTTTCTCTCTAATCTGTACTTCCCCACACCCCTGTTTCTGATACTCGTTCTGCATTCTCGCTTCTTTCATCTTATTAAGTTTATCGTCCCATTTATCGGGTACGAACTCGTATGCAATTTTCAAGATATACGACATTCCCACTAAGGTCCGCATTGCGTTAATGGGAATATATAAAAATTCAGGAATATTCTTCCACGCTAGGCGTTACAAATCATATAGGGTAGCCTGTTTTAAACTTTCAATACCTGGCACAACTTTCGCCCTTTCTTGTCGACTTTTAGGCCCTAGTTATAAATAACGACAATTTATTGAAACTGCGACGAAAATTATTGCAAGTACTACTAATTTAATTTGCAAGCAGGTTAATATATTACTAATTTTTTAAAGCAATATTAGTATTTAATAAGTTCTATAGTATATGCTATAGCATGTTGCAATAGACTGTATTGTAAACTCCTTCATAATGCAAGAAAGTAGGCAGGTTTAATTATCTCCTCTTCTGCACTATCTGCTTCTACACAAGATGTGCTTTTATGAAACTCGCATTGTTCCTAAGGAAATATTTCTTCGCCATTCAGTTGCGGCTTTGCCTTCATAATTGCTGCCCTTATCAAAAGGGGTGCTGGCTGGTATAATCGATACATACGCTCTTGTTGCGTTTCTTATGTAGGTTTATGACTTGAGCAGTATTAAGCTCGTTCGGTATCCGTTCAGTGCTCCATGTATTAATGATTGCCATATATTCGGATTGGCTGTGGCTATTTCAAATATCCCACGCGAAGTTCATGAGAAAGTCTTATGTTGGTGAAGTTATTATCAATGAAATGAGAACACAACGTTCATTGTGTGCGGGATAAGAAATTTTCGTCGTCAAAATCATAACCCTCACGAAATATTATCGATTATCGCGTTAGAGGAAATGAATGTTGCTACTGCTATTTATCAAAATATACATTCATGTGTGGTGCACGAGACGTATCTAAATAGCCAAAGGTTTGTTTCACCAACATGTACGTCACATTAATTCTAAAATAGGTCTTTCACTTTATATTATAAATGTCAAATAAAATAAATTAACAAAGCTATTTAACGACTGATATGTTACATTATATAACAATACATTATAACCCCGTCACCTGTTTGTCTACTTTGCGTTTTATATGCACAGTTAGAATCAATATTTTGTCTGGTGTTGGCTGTAAAATAATGTTTGATAAAGTGTATAAAATAATTGTCAATAATTATAGCCGATCTTATGTTGTGGTGGCATATCATCGTGTTACAAGAAGTACACATTTATATATTGCGTTTAGTGTAATTTTAATGCAGTTGGTAACACAAAAAACTAAATAGCAATCTACAGGTCAATAACCTGTTTACGATAACGACAATCGGCTACTCCGCTCTCACAGCAAATTCAAGCAAGAATATCACAGATTATTATTCACTAGAGCAGAGCATTCCTTTCGGAGCTCCTCGGGGGGTTGGTCAAGTTTTTAAAACGCAAGAAACTAAACCAACCTCCCCGAATGGAGGGTTAAAACACTTGACCAATCCTCCCTTGATTGCGTTTTAAAATCTTACGTAAGAAACTAAACCAACCCCCCCGAATTGAGGTCTTGGGTAAGACACTGAACTACCCCCACGAATGGGGGTTAAAACACTTGACCAACCCCTTTCTGGGGGTTGTGGTTGGTAAAGTGTTTAAAACGCAACCTTCGGAGGGGTTGGTTGCGTTTTAAAATCTTGAGGAAGGCACTTTGTCGAAAAGTCTGTTTCTTCTCTGAGAGATTCTTAACTGAATATTGTACTTAGTACGTCCTACGTGTTTGACACATATTAATATCGTACTGTAATTATAACTGCAATTTTCATTATACTGTTCTGTATTCGATTCATCACGTATTTTTATCTTCTGTAATGTGAAGATGGTGTACCGAAACCTTTGTATGATTTAGTATCTCTTAATGCCGAATGGAGTGCATTTATTAGTAAACAGAATATAATTATTGTATAAAAATTCATCAGAATTAGCGTTATTAATACAACTGTAGATCATAACATGTAAATATTAGAATTTAGCAATTGAATTTGTATTTTTTTGTGTGAAAGAAGAATGTTATATCCACGTAAATATGTTTCAAACTATTGGAATACTGTTCAGTATTTTATTGTAGAGTTTGATCAATTATGTCTGAAAGTACTGCAGTGTTTCAGGATTGGTTTCTACCCGTGGCTTAGTATACGACATATCATACTGTCTAAAGATATCAGATCGGCAGATCTATTTTACCTGTTCACGTATTTTGAAGGCTGCAGGATTAATATCGAAATAGTTCGCTCATTTACTCACGATCATAGGACGCAACACAATCCTATGTGAAAGAGAAGTTTGGGTAGACCACAGAAGAGATGGAATCAACTCGTAATAGGTCACACGACCTATTTTCTGACGGAATTATGACGACGGTGAACATTCAGGTATTTATGGATAGGGATCTTGGAATAATTAGTTTATCATTTATAATAAGAAACTCACAGGGAACTGCGATTAACTTAGACATGCCTTAGTGTGGGTTGAGCTGAAAGAGCATTAATAAAGTTGTTTTGTGGTCCAGAATTGCTCCAGTCTTCTTAGCAGTAACAAAGATTAGGTGATTCATTACCTTGAAACAGAAATGTTTTGTTACAGTAGCTTCTTTGTGCCAGAAGCTACAGTGAGATATTGTATTAATTTACTTTGTGGATCAAATTATGTCATAAAACATTTTCTGTTTCCTCTAGTTTAGTTGGGGATTTTGTCGGTCGGACTTGATTCTCAGTTTGGTGCACCTGCCGCTAGATTGTACATTGCGCAATGCCTGTATATTTCAGCGTTGTGGTGGGGGGTGGCTATTCATATTCATAAGCGTCTATGCAACTTTGCCGCCTTGTAATCCCGTTCAGAATCGAGACTGTTGCTGCCAGCGTCTGCGGCAATGTCTTTTGGCGTTAAAAAATCTCCAACGTTGAAACCAGCGCAGTAGTAGTTAGAAACTATTTAGAATAAATTGCAGATCACATCGTTTGTGAGATACAACAGTTGTTTTTAGCAACACACAAATCATTATTAAGTGTTCATTTTGTTTAGGTCTTATGGCCCATCGTCGGGGCTCCTTTGTTGCACTGGGAAGCCATTGGCATCACATGCATTTGCCATGTTACTTTCTGTGTTCCAAATATCACTGTATTATAACATTTACATATTAGTGTTCTGTATCTAATCTACAGTGGATTTCTGCCTTTTGAGTTACATCATTTGCTTACGTGCTTTGCGTTACATTTTCTTGTTTACTGTCTCACTAATGCTCTTCGTTGGGAAAGAAATGAAATATAAATTTATACTTTATCACTTCATGCTTAATCCAAAGAAAATACTTGCATGTTAAGTTATGTCCTTTATATCAGTGGTATTCAACCTGGGGTACGCGAAGACATCTTAGGGGGTACGTGAAATTTAAAAAAAAGTATTATAACCAGTAATGTAATTTATTTAACTTTTTTTAGATGTAGATTATATACTATGCATTACTTGAATTATACACCAACAACTTTGCGGGTACAAAGTTGAAGAGAAATTATATCTGGGGGTATTTTATTTTATTTTATTTAGTGTTCTGTCTGACGACAGGTCCATATGAACAGGATCCTTCCATCCTTTTCTCGGACTGGGACCTGTTCATATACGTTCTTGGCAGATGATCCAGAAGTGGTTTGCCATTGCCTTCTTCTGGGTGTGAATGGAGTAATTGTTGGGATGCCACGGAGGAAAACTCCGTGTTGCCTAGACCACGGCCTTGCCCAACACAAGTTATAAATTCGGGCACCGCCGGGAATCGAACCCGAGACCCCAGGATTACAAGGCCAGCGTCCTAACCGCTAGACCACCGTGGCGGGGTATCTGGGGATACGCGAACAAAAAAGGTTGAATACCACTGCTTTATACTATGCTAATTTTAGGCGCGTTCGGAAGTTAGCGCCGTAGCTCCTTTACGCGCTCTGTCTTCCCATCTGTCGGTATGTAAGGAAGTAACGGATCTTCACGAAGTTCGGTTTTGAGGAGAATGTCGTGGTCGAATGGTTAGAATTCTTGCTTCATATTCGGGAGGTCCCCGGTTCAAATCTCGGCCCGGAGACCGGCTACCGTGAATGAAATACTCAGTTACCCAGACAAATCTGACGTAGGCAAATTTTGACCGTCAGATTCTGTTGAAAATGCCAGTATTGTTACCTTACACGTAATTTCCTAACTTATTTGTTTGCGTTAATTTTTTTCACTGACTGTATTGTACTTTATGTTGTGGCTGAAAATGTTTACTCCTTCTTTCCCACTGTTAATTTAATGTTCCAACATGGTTTGTTCTGTGTCCTGGTTTTGCACCGTCAAGAAAAGATTTTAATCACTTATTTGAGAAGCAGTACTTGAACAAAATTTGGTGGTTCTGCTTTATGAGCGGGTAAGGTTGTTTGGGGATAGGTCTGTACGTTTTGCAGGAAAAAGAGTGCTCGTCCAGCGGTAATCGATGGTGCTTACAGCTTTATGTATAACGTGTTTAGTTGGAGAGCAGCACTTGTCTGGGACAAGTGTTCTTTTTCTGTTAAAAGGTGGCGGCACTGAAGGAGGTAGGTAGCTTCGATCCTCCAGCGTTTTTCGACACTTTTTTCTACCGCTGATCCCAGCAGCAGCTGAATTAATTGTGCGTAAACGAAGAGCAGCAGAGCTTTAAAGAAAATTTAAGGAAAACAAGGATAAATGTTTGGTTGAAGATTCCATAGCTGCTATTTCGATTGACTATGTGCAGAATTTATCTTTGCCTTCCATGCCACTTCAGGAAATATTTCACCTAAGGAAACTATAGTGTGTGTCTTCAATACTCACAACTGGGAAGGTAGAATTTTACATTTACCATGAAAGAGAAGGGCTGAAAATCCCTGATGAAATTTATTTTCATTCTCTCCTATATCTGGATGGAACTTCCATAGAATGTGAAAGATCTGCACGTGGCGTCTGATGCTTTTTAGGGCTAAAAAGAGAATACCGGCTGTAAGTTTCTTTTTGGCCTTGGAATCAAATCAAGGTTTATCTCAACCTATTGCTTTTACAGAACACTATTCCAATAGACGAACGATACTCAGGTGGAGCCAATTGCGAGGCCCTGGTCGATTTTGATTAGCGAGGTTCCTTATGAATATATACGTACAAGGAACTTTGGATGATTTGAATTTTAACGATTTGAAAACTGCTTCTCTGTAACTGATTTACCCGATTGATGTAAGTCTTAAAATCGACTGTCCTGCATCGTCATTTCTTTAAAAATATTAGATTAACCGCCTTCATTAAAATTACTTCCCTCTAATTCAGATATGCAAACCGAAATAACAACATCGTTATTGATTAAGGCTGCTGCCAGCAGTTGCCAGTTACATTGTCGGAAGGAGTGATAATATGACGGAACAGCATACACTCAATCTCTAGTCAACAATTCCATTCTGTGGAAGGCGTCTACTTTTCAAGGGTTTTTATCGAAAATTGTCAGAGTTCTTCTGCACTTGCCGGTCTCATAAAAGTGCATGTATAAGGCAAACTACGGCAATAGTATAAGGAAGAACGACAATTCTGATACTTACAAGTAGAGGTGTGAGGCATTCGAGGCTCCTACAGGCGCGACGCCCTGGGCCTTCGACCATTTCGCCCACCACCTTCGCGTCCGTGGTCCGTGGCAGACCGTGCTCTCCCTCACCATCTGTCACAAACTCGCTGGTGCGTAGACAGGGGTCGTCGATGATGTTTAAGTCGTTGGCTGCCTGGTTAGAATATATTATAGAGGGAAGTTGACGTAGGGAGGATTTCTGGAACAAGGACTTTTCTCAGAATTTAAGTGTGAGTAAAATTCGCGGGGGTCGTGATGATGCCATTCGCGTCAACTGGCGGTAGGAAACGGTAAGAACACTTCTCTTCTCCTTCAATGACAGACTAATGATGCTGCAGGCTGGCGCACTCCATTTCCCATACATTGACACGCTTGTGGTTACGCACTCTTTGATTACACTGAAGAACTGCACCACAACGCTATGTAGATATTTTATAGAGTAAAGATTGTATTGTTCCGACGACTTCTTAAGGATGTTTATGAATAATAGGTTTTCGTCTCGCGTCTCGTTTATTTTTGAATGTGGAAGCCGATTCGCTAGTAACCTGTGGCTAGTATCCTCCCTCACAATAAACGACAATATTAAAATATTAACCCGGCTGAAGTATTTTCGCCAAGTCCGTGTTGTTGTGCGAGAAAAGTAGATTGGATGCAATTTCGAAGATTTGCTTTGACAGATTTCAGGCTTCATGTTCTCAGTCTCGGAGGTTTAAGTTTCTAGTTATTATAGGCTTAAGTTGGTACAATTTGTGTAATGAATTTGGTTGCTTGCCATGTTTTATACTTAGCTTTGTGTGCATTTATTTCTGATTCAGTTGTAGTGGAGTTTCGCGTTTCTTATTTTCATATACGTGTATCCTTTCTCAACGGAACATGAACAGTTGCCTGGTTTAAGCCGTTCATTTGAACTTTTCCTAATCTTTTGGATTTTACAGATGACATAGTCTAGAGTCGATATAAAGCACAAGCTTTTTCCGTTGGAAATAAGTAGCATAAACGAAATACGTGGCGTGCGTCATGCACATTTTAAGAATGCTACTGAGAATGGTTTCTGCAAATTTTTTGTACTTTTAGCTTACTGAATTTCAAGTGAAGTTGCTTTTGTAGAATTGACTTCTTAATATCAAATTCCATTTCTGAAACAACTACCAGAGTGTTATTTATTTTATTCAAACTCTTGAAACTCCTCAAAGAAAGTATATGGGATGTCCAGTTTATGAGCATGTTTTTCAAAAATAAATTTTTGTAAGGTGTTTAAGCTAGAACAAGAGAGCTGCTGAGAGCAACGCAGGAAAAGAAAACTTTTCGTTTTGCCACGTTATCGGCATTCTCCCATCTCACGTCGCCCTGCATGTAGGGTGAGGCCATCAGCAAGGGATCTGGCAGGTTTCTTGATCCTAGTTCCTTTTACATGACGTCAGCTCGCATGCCTTGTGTCTGGGGACGTCAGTTCCCGGCCGTTCATCACGATAAAAGCCTCTGACGTCGAAGTGAGGAACTGAATTTCTTGACTGCGAACATCCTCCTGGGCTTTTTTGGTTTCATTCAACAAAACTCGACTTCGCTGTGAGTAATAATGTACGAAACAGTTATTATTCAAGTATCCATGCTGATATTTATAAGGATATCTCAAGCAGTTTCATTTATACGATTTCTTTAGAACAGCAACTTGAATCGGGTTACATTTTCTGTTGAAGAATCCTCTTAAGTAAACCAGATAGACTGAAGTCTGGCGAGAGCCAGACGAGATATATTCCTCTTCGATCTTCTATTTTTGTGTTGCTAGAGGCTGATTACCAACCATTGAAATACCTTCTCGTGGTCTTTAGAATTCAGTACTACTGGATTCTTGTATGATTTGAGATTTTCACAGCGGTAAGTATGAAGATTTCTGTCTTCATACTGGATTATTTTTTCCTGAATATGAGTTATTGTGGTCTATTCATTTTTCAATCATTACTTTGAAAGAAGGAATGCTGCAAACCACAATAATAATTTAATGAGATCCATTTTCGCTGTGTTACGCAATTCAGAATTTGTTCATGAGATTTGAGGCTCTCAGGAGTTTGTGGATGACGATGTTCTGGGTTGTGACATCTTGTAGACTTGTGACTATATAGCGACGTTTCGGAGTAACATCTTTATTTCTAGGGCCCTCGGCCTGAAACTTTGATATCTAATTACAAGTCTGCAACTTCATTTAAATGGATGCAAAATAATAATATTACAAATGGCAGTACTGTCTAGAGCAGTGGTGTTAAACCTGGGGTATGCGTACCCCCGGGCGTACGTGAAATTTTAAAAAAATATATTATTTTATGATAAACACTAAATAATCAGTAATGTAATTTATTTAATTTATTTTAGATGTAGATTATATAATATGTATAACTTGAATTATATACGAATAACTTTGGGGGTACGAAGTTGAAGAGAAATTATATCTGGGGGCACGCGAACAAAAAAGGTTGAATACCACTGGTATAGAGAGTACTGTGCGTTAAAGAAATCTAGTAAGCGACCTGCATTAACCAGTAACATGAGCAGTGTTTGAAAAAGTTTCCTTCCATTTCCAATTGAAGAACGGCTAGTTCCTGTTCATTCTGTCTGTACAAGTCGTAGATAATCCTCGGTATTCTCTCGTAGACAAGTATTTTAATGCCATCACTTACCCGCTTTTAAATCTAATATTGTGGCTGGCTGTGGAACACTTGTAAACCACCGGCCCGTAAAAAGTGGCAGAGAAGCGTGCATTATAGTCGGTTGCTTACTCCTTTGAGTCCAGATGTGATTGTAAAATTTCATGGTCCGTAACTTTGGTGAAAGATAACTGCTTAATATCGCTCAGATGTCACTAGCATTTGCACCATTGACAACAAAAAATGTACGACCAGCAACGACAGCATAAGAACTGAGACACGTAAGTAAAGGTCTTACATGGAACTCCTGAATATTTTCTTCTGCGTTGACAGTCTGTGTGGTTAACACCGAGCTTCTATTTCAGTAAGTCTGTCACCGAAGAAAGATGCTACAGGTAGCAGAAAATGCACGACTGTGGAGCTCAAGAACTGCCATATCGCATTGTACCACGTTCAGTAACTACAAGGTTTTGATGGAACTGCGTGTTTACAAAGCCTGTATATTCAATATTTAATTTCACCTGACAGTTCCCCTCTTTCACTAAACTTGTCACCGAGGAAGGATGTTGAAAGGAATCCATTTGTCTTCGACTGAAGTCTTCTGTTGTATTCTTGTCGAATTGACAGATAACTCACAAGAAAATGAAAGCCTATGGAACGTTGTGGACGAGACGTACGCGGTCTTACTGTTTCTCGAAGTGTTTATTTCAAACCTAGTAAAAGGAAACCTTTGTAGTGACCTACTACACCAGTATGTTAAGCACAGTTATGTTTTGCCTTCGAATTTAAACTTTGACTTTGTTGTTATCAAATTGCGGTATGTTAATTTTTAATATATTGCGTGCATCTATTATTTAAAACATCTGTAAATATGAAGTTGGGACTGCAATGGGATTGTGTTTTGTGAAGCAGTTAACTGTGAAGATACTTCATTTGTATTGATGAGGCAAATTCAACAAGTTTCTTTTGAATTATTTGCATATAGGTTAACGTAATTTAACTACGTATATACAGTGAGAACATTTTTAATTTATATAGTAAGGTATATTTTTGTAAGAAAAGTATTTTGATAAAAGATAATAAGAAATTGTCAGTACAATCTTGTAAACACTCGAGGATAACGAGGCATTACGCCAAAACACATTTTAATTAGGTAACTTGCATGAAGAGTGTGAGGTCCATTGATCCTAGTTGGTGGAAAATTAAGATGTATGTTTTATTTATCCCTGATGTTAATTTGGTCTCTTAACTAGTTACGTGATATTCAAAAGTGATATTTACGTGTGTCGACAGTGATAAGTTTGCACGTGAAATCAGACCATCAAATGCTATTGCAAAATGCCACTACATTGGTAGGCCTAGGCTGAGCTGTGTGTTTAGTTAAAGCTTAGTCTGTGATTCAGTCCCAAAAGCCGAACTTGTACATTTGACAGGGGTTGTGGAAGAAAGGAAAGGGCAGGTGGCTTTGAAAGCAATGGCCATCTATTCTGCCGGTACCTACATATCGAACTACGTGCGTCACGTTTAGGGAAACACTAATAATTATTAGTTTTCTTCACTGATTTTGGGGCGCTGATTTCAAATATGACCTTGAAAGACACCCAACACGTAAGACTCTTTTGATACGATAACTTTTACTTTTTATCTTTTCCATATGCGGTACAAAGTTTAGCCTACTACTAATGTCGTTTTTATGGGTTTATTTACAAAGCTGCTGGTATTAGTTCTATTCCTTTCGCTTTCCAAGGAAACCTTTCACCACAGATACAAAAGATTTCCACGCTGCGAGTTCTTTAGCAGAAAGTCTGGTTTCAAAATTTCCATCGTCCAACAGTTTTCTGATCTGAGGCCCGGCAAAAATTCCTTCTTTCATCTTGGCATCACTAAGATTCGGGAAAATCCCCTCAGATATTTGAATCCTTCTCCTTCCTTGTCCATTCCTTTAACAAAAATTTTGATAGGTCCTAGTTTAATATGAAGTGGTGGTAAGAGTACATTTTGTGGGCCAACCAAAGGCTTGAACTTGATATTACTTTTTCCCGGAATTAATTAATTTCTTCCCGGCCAGTCTTTCGTTTCATAGTGCCTCTCTGTTGCTCTACTG
>NW_019059819.1:230711-244604 GCF_000696155.1 Zootermopsis nevadensis
GTCTAATGATATTTGGTGAGGAGTGCGAATGTATGTGGCAGACATTTGCTAATATTGTTGTGGTTTATTTTTTATTTAGTGTTCTGTCTGACGACAGGTCCATATGAACAGGATCCTTCCATCCTTTTCTCGGACTGGGACCTGTTCATATACGTTCTTGGCAGATGATCCAGAAGTGGTTTGCCATTGCCTTCTTCTGTGTGTGAATGGAGTAATTGTTGGGATGCCACGGAGAAACCGGGGAAGCCCCCGGAGGAAAACTCCGTGTTGCCTATACCACGGCTATATACATGTTGCCACTACATTATATAGGATAACATAAAGGAAGTACATAACACTTTGACATAGAAATGTCATAAAACATATCAAGAGAAGAGGAAGGCAGTTTATTGTATTTTATTTTCAAACATTCTCACTTGAGAAAGTGTAATAGGCTGCAACATGTGGGTTCTTCCACGTGTTATCATCAATTTAAACCTTCCATTAGTAGAAGACTCGAAAAGATTGGTGACCCTAGGATTATATTCGCGTTCTACTGCCACCTTCCATCTAGTTTCACGCCATTTTACTGTAGCAGAAAACACTTGGAATCGTCTTTAAAGGGTGTAATTTATAGCAACTTGCTTCGGGCACACAATGCTGGAAGCTGTAGGTGGAGGAGGTTAGGCCAGGTAGGGAGGGGAAAGGGAAGGAGGAGCCATACATCATCCTTAATAACGACCTATTTAAATTTCGATTCCACGATAACTGCTCCCAGAGGATTTCGTGCCGCTGGTAGAGCGCTGTGTGCGCAGAAGCAAACATGGCTTCCGCCCGCTTACTTCACCTGTGTGTGTTCTCACATTGCATGTTGTTTGGAGCTTTCTGTGCGATTGAGTATGGGACTAGACGCAGCTGCATCCTTGGACAATGTCGAAGTGTTTGTTGCAGGGATGTAAACGATGTTTCGAATTTAGTTTACATTAGGCCGAACTCAATAATGATTAAGATGTTAATGTAGAGGAATATTATTTTGCTGTAATTATTAAACAGGTAATGCTACAAAATATGTCGAAACTGATATACGAATAACACGTAAAAGAGACAATTCTCATTTTAGTCTTCCTTCCTGATTGGAGAAAACAAGAGATTTGGCGATTACTTTTATACTTAAAATTATCCACTATCTGGAATTTTTCCATCGTCTTTGTTTAAAATAAACTACTTAATTATAAGTAGGTTTTCGGAGTGATCTCTTCCCTTCAGGCATTCCAGACTTGTGCTCCTATATCTCTCTCATATGTGCGCTCTATGCCCCAACAATTTCGCATCCGTGCTTTGATAGTGTTAACAGTATTTAGTGTAGAAAACGTGTTATAGCGCCCCTCATTGCTGTTTTCTTGAGACTGCTGTTACGTCACTCCTATTTGGTCAGAATGTTCTCAAATGCCCTGAATGTGTGTTACTCCCACAACCTGAGAGACCGTCATAACCATAGAAAGTATCGGGTAAAATGCAATTTTGCGTTACGGTCATTGATATCAGAAGGTAAGACAAAAGGATTATGAACTACATGGTTGCAAACAGTCGCTGAATTTAGGCTGCTTTTAATTCTCTCGTGAATGAAATTTCGATTTGTTATCGTCGTTCTCAGATGTTTGAAATTTGCCACATTTTTTGAAGGATGTATTAAATGTAATTTTACAAGTCGCTTCTCAGATACACGATAGCACTTTAGGGGCGAGAATCACTAAGGAAGTGCAGGAAAACGTGGGTTTTTGGACGCTTTGTCTTTCAGTAATAGACAGTTACACGCATTGACTACTTTGCAATAAATTCGTGTTCGCACTTGTCCAAGTGCTACTTACTTATGTAGTCCATTTGAGTCTCATTGTTGTTAAGTGGACTGGTGTTTTAGAAAGAAGATAGTGCATGATGGTCTAATTACCTTTCTATTACAATTCGTGCACTCCTTATAGATTTTAAAGTTTTGAAGTTCGGTTTTTATAATTCCTACTTGTGAACTCAATATACGTAAGACCGAAGCATTCTGTAGGAAACTGATTCTGACGAAACCCACACTCTCATCTCTAGTTTGCTACTTGGTATGGCGTCTGAGCGTGATATGCTGTGGAAGTGGAATGACATGTCTTTATACCAACGTGACGGAGGAGGCATGGAGCGAGCAGGTGTTGGAAATGTGTGTCCTGCACTTGGAGCACATAATTAGTGTGATAAGAAGCACCAGTGAACACGACACCGCAACTCGTAATGCGGCTGGGGGCGCTTTATGCAGGATATTATAACTTTACCCAGCGAAACCCTTGGGACTTCGTACTCTGGAACATCGTTATTATAAGGAAAACATGCCATTAGCAAGAACGAAACTTTGTTTCCAGGTAATAACACTCACAAAATAATGCAGACACATCGCTTTTCTACCACGAACTCCGAGGAAGTGGGCAGAAGCTAAAGTGAAGAGAAACGAAATGCCGGTAAGATAATTCGTTGCACAGACTTGCGGGAAATTAAATGGAAAAGTAGCTTGTAATCTTAAGGCTTTGCAGTTTGTATCACGCAAGACTGCCCCATTTTTAAACTGGTTGTCTTGTTAAAACTTTGTCAGAAAATCTTTGTGCGGGCTTGCTCTCACGTGTCTTCGTACGTGGACCCACATAACATACATGAAGACTTACATACGTGTGTGTACGCACACACACACATATTCACATATAATAGAACAGATCATACTTGAAAATCTGGCAATTTCTCGTCTGATCACATCTCCCACCCTGTTTCTTTCAGATTAATATTAATATTATCTTTACGTCTGCTTCTGTGCACAGCGATATCTCTTCGGGATATCCGACTGAATTTTTATGCAATTTTCATTTCCTGAAATGTTCTGGATAACATATCGTTCACGCAGAGCTAAGCAGTAGTTATGACTTCGTTAATTTAACCCCTTTGTACACCGTTCATTGTATCTCATGTATCTTAGTAACATAACAGCGGACACTTTTACAGAGATTTCTTTCTCTTTAAGTAGTGAGTTTTGCGAATTTAGCGTGTTTGTGTTTTGTTTCAAAATCTCAGCCTTTTTTTGCTTAAAAATTCTCAATGTCAGTCCCCACCATAGTAAGAATAGTTATAGGTACAACATAAAAAGATGCATGACGTCCGTTTTTCCTAGAATCTGAAGGACTGACGTCAAACTAGTTGCCTGGAAACAGTGGCTTCCCCACAGCAATTAAAGAGCATATAAGGTAATGGGTCGTGTTGTATTGAAAAGGTGGCTGCTTTATTTTCTCATTGTTAACCATTTCAGATTGGTGATTTCTTTGTGAAATTAAATAACGCGTTTAGAGGGTATAAATATTTGATTATAAACAAGAATTTTAAAAAACTGCTGTATTAGAATTACCGAAACTAATGTATTGTCACCAGACTAAGGATAGGATCTTTGAATGATGATAGCTACTAAATAAAATATTTTATATTAAACATCAGAATTCGCGAAGAAATTAAGAGCAGACTGAAATTTCAGAATGCTTAGTATTATGACATTCAGAAACTTTTGTCTCTCCTACGGTTTCGAAAACGCAAAGATTGAAATGTGGG
The DNA here is from genome assembly GCF_000696155.1 of Zootermopsis nevadensis. The sequence continues at coordinate 234,312 of NW_019059819.1, forward strand.
TTACAGGGAGAAAACTATAATTGCGCATGCTTTGTCTGGGCATGAAGTTCGTCTTTCTCGTTAAAGGAAGAAGACAGACGTAGAGTGTATGAGAGCAGGTTGGCTGTCTTCTGGGATGTTGACGCCGTGTAGTGATGTAGAAGTTTACAAAAGTTTCATAGGTCCTTGCTGCGTCCATCATCAGGGCGATGAGTATGTTTATATCTTATACAAAAGGAATTGTCTTCTTATCCAGGACAACAGTTGTTGCCTATCACAGATACAAACACGAGGCATATTCTCAGCAAATAGGCTGATATGCACTGATGCTAATTAAATCACTTCCCTGTGAATGCGACCAAACGACAGTATTGTATTCGCTAGGTCCCGGTTTAAAATCGAGATGGGAGTCTATTTAGCCTGACTAATTTTTCCGGTTCCATCAGCCACTTCAGGTAAATTCCGGCATGTAACTCTCCCTTCGTTTAGGCGGCACATTTACACACGCTCTTCAATATATAGTTTAATGATTATGCTGTCTTTCCAAGATACCACAAGTAATTTTAGGAATTTAAATCGTCTTTAAATCATCCCGGAGATAGAATGAATGGAAATGACAGTAGAGGTCACAATTTATTATGTGATTACAATACGTTACGAAAACTCTCCCTACCACAGGCTTCGTATATCGGTTGAGTCTAATTATTGTCGAATGAGAAAGTGAAATTCTTGTGGGATGACCCACCAACGCGACGTCAAAATGTGGCGTTCAGTGCGATCTCTGTGAGAGCCAGCTTAGCTCTGTAATAGAACCACAGGGAGCTGTATATGACGGAGGACGTGATATATATTTCAAAACGGTATAGCACTACAAGAAAACCTTCCCTTTATCTTGATTTCTTTTACAAAGCCGGATGTTGGTGGAGGGTGTGGTAAGGTCACCAAACACAAATATACTCATATTCTTATTTCCCAGAGGGGAGAAGGGTAAACTGAAAGATAAACGTCCTCTGTTGTTTGCGTTACCTGGCTCTGGTGAATCAAGTAGAGTAGGGATCGCGCTGACACGAAGTTTCCTGAGGCCGTCTTCCGGTGCCCGAAGAAATTTTCCGTAAGCAGTTGAGGGAGAGCCAGATGGGTCGATGGTTACGACTTACGGTTTCTTATATTTCGCATAGGGTTAAGAAATATTGTAAACAAACAGGTTTATTACAAGGAAGCAAAACATTGTATGGAGCTCAGTTCTCCTGGACAGTCGGTAAAATAGTCGAGAAATTTTCCGCCGTTTATAGAACCAAAACTTTCATTGTCGTGTTTATGAGAGAGAGAGAACTTTTGTCTGTATCAAATCGAATGGCTGGTCATCTCTTGCCTTCCGACAAGTCAAACTGTGGTAATAAAAGTTGGATATTTGTGGAAGAATTTCTAAGTCGAGCCAAGAAGACTGGCACCAGTAATCAATGAATGCTAGCTGAAGGACATCACAAATTTGCAACTGTCTTGTTATTTTCCATGTCAATTCATTTTGCGTCTGTGCTCCAGAATAGAGATTTTTATTTCGCTCGTTAGAGATTGGTTTATGCAGTGGGATGACAGGACTGGGACTGTATATACCATATTAATTGACTTCCCCGCCAGCGTGGAGCCTTCCATTCCCACATAACCTTGGCTATAATGTGCGTGGATGGTTACAATTCGGACAATTATTTCTTGGTCTAGAGGCAGTGATAGAACTCAAGCATTTCCCAAATTTAGTCTTCAGTTGTAGGTATATTAAAACCAGAGACCACAACAGGCAGTCTGACAGAATTTTCATGCACATTCTGATTATTTCTGTAAGTATATCTTCAACGCGTTTCACTTCAGTCAGGTCCTTCGCGATACCCAATCGTAGGACCAGCGAAAGTTGGTTATTTAGCTAGGCGCTGATCTATGATATGAGGGTGCTGAGTGATTCGTTGTGCATTTGATGTATTTAAAGCACGCCACTCCACTCTGTCTCATTCTTTCGTGACATATTACAACCGAATTACGCGTAAAGAGCAGAAACTGCGTGATAAACCTAGCAGCAATTCAGAGTCTGCACAGTAAGAAGAGGAGTGCAAGTTTCAAGTCGACTGGCCATTCCTCTCACGCACATTTCAAGTTAGCCGTAAATCTCGAAATGCAATTTCTTTCTCCCTCTTTATTCATCCCACACGCGTACTCAGTACATTTGTCCTGGCAGTTTTACCTTCATTCTACCCAGACCGAAAATCAAAATGATGAATTAAAAAACGAGAGTTGTAAAAAACTTGAACTTAATGTGAAGCCACGCCTTTTTTCGATAATGCGTAACTAAATTCCATCCCTATGTTTCTGTCCATATGATAACTAGAAAAATCTGTTGTATCTTCGACAGTGAGTTCTTTTTGGAAAGCGATCTCATGCCGAAGAAATGGAGGGCCCGACCCAAAAGCGGAAGTTCTCTTCATGGATGCGTTGTCTACAAAACTATACAACGAGTATTGCTATTTAATTGTGTAATTATTCTCGGTTCTTGCACAAATAACAGTGGTTTCTGAAAAGCATTGTGCTTACAGGTGGATCTTTGTTCAGCGCCCAAAATTTAATACAGGCAAAAGAAATTCATTGTTGTGTTAAATTGCTCTCTTATTGTTTAGTTTATTATTGCATTTTGTTGGACAAAATTGAGCAATTTTTTTAAAGGATGAGAATTGTAAGATGTAAAAACTTTAAGTAACGCGGTACGCTTATTCAGGAAGATGGACAAAGAACAGATACTGTTGCAACATTTAAAGACTGTTTCGCTGGGCACTGGGTTCAATGAGGGATTAATGTCCAATAGCGAACGAACTCATTTTACAATGCCTATGCTACTACACTGCTTCATTTCGATTTTGGTGACGCTAAACTGTTTTAATGGAACAAAATAATTTTCAGTCGCCGTTTTTTATTGATGTGTGCATTCCTAGTGCAACAACGTGTTTTACGACACACATAGACTTATTTTGGTGACAACAATTGAAGAATTGCAGATTCCAATACCTTACATTTTGTACAGGCGTCATAAATTCAGGACTGGGAGTGGTGGTGTGACAAAAATACATTTAAAAATGGGTGCAGACCTCGACATGAGGATACATCCTTCAAAATTTTGTCGGACGTCAGTTTCCTTGTGGCCAGCAATCAGCTGCACAGTTGAATTACGCGACTACAACAAAAAACTGTAAGATTTGAGATTCTTCGGCGGACAGTACGAAGATCACTGTTCAAGGTTGTAGCACCGCGTAATTTGGTAGATGTTTTGGAGGTCCGTACTGCCTCTCTCATGAGAGTGGTAATTAAGCGAAAAATCGCGGTCTTCGCCGGAGCCAGTCATGGAAGCCTCTCATCCACTGTCTGGAAGGACGGAGGAAACACCCGATACAGCATTGTTTCCCGTGTCCGATCTCCCATGTTATATGGTCAGTTTTGTCCCCGGTATGTCCCCCCCTCCCTGAAACCTCTTTTCATTCTCCCGCACTTTCTTCCGTACTGTCCGGTGATCCACCGGTTGGAGCCCGAATATCCTTATAAGGGCCGCTTCCCAAAACCTCTCTCCTTTGCATGTCTTTTCGCTATGATATGCCGCCTCTTTCCTGTTGGTTCCATTGCCCTCGCCCTATCCTCCCTTTACGCCCAATTAGGCCGTTCAATGATATTCAGTTGAAGGCCACGTTCCGTAGCGCATCAGTTTACGTCATGTATCAGGGTACGGGATTGGAGGATTGCCATTGCGGTTAACGCTTTTTGGTACCTTGGTAAGAGGCAAATTCACTTGGATTTGGGGATTCTGTTCTTCGCCGACCACATCAGAGAACTGGCTGTGAGTTTCGGCTCAGGGACGGCCAGCACCTCGGCTACAATGAAAAAGGTTTTCCGTACTCCCTCTCAGTTGTAAGGCAGATGCCAGAGTACAACATAAAACGGACACTTACCGTCTTCCTCAATCATGAAGGCTGTCAGCCAAAGCCGTTTCACACCCAAGACGCAGAGGCCATCAGCCAAAGCGATTCCAACACTTCAAGGCTAATCTTCCATACATCGTTCCAAGCAAAGTTTATTTTCATGAAGGACGGTTTTCCTGATGGAATCATCTACCACCAGTAGAAATAGCCTCTAGTTTGAACATGCCACGGCCGAAATAACCCTATTAGCGTAAGTACATCCTCAGTTATAGTTTATAAGGCAGTTAACCATTTCCAGCTATGTGTTTCTTATGCAGGAATGGTCTAATCTAGCAAGGGACGATGTATTGCGCTTGCGCAGAACTCCGCCTTTAGCATTCAACCGTAAAGGGCCTAGTACTTAAGAGGATGATGACAAAGACTACAACGACTTAACTTTTTGTAAACTGCAGTTTGAGGTGCTTACCAAGATATAACGAAGCACAAATATGAGAGTCTGTTAGTACTAATAGCTGAAACCGCTGTACCCAAATCCGCTGCCATTACTGTGTTAGAGTCGTGATTATTTTGTCATCTCGCTTTGTCCCAGTAGACGGCTAAGCAGTTGGCTACTTCAATTCATAACATGTTATTATTGTCTCTTGCAGGCCGTGGAGCAACGCCGTCGCCGTAGACCCTTCGAAGGCCCTTCTAAAGAAGGTAAGATGCTGAATGAACTTAAGTTTGCCGAATGAGAATTTCTTGCAAATTGTTTTTACAATGACAACACGTCTTAAATTTCATGACGATGAAATTTTGGTTTGGAATGAGATAAGGGAACCTTATTATAAATGTGCACCGTTGAATGACTTATACTACTTAAAGACTTCGATAAAATAGTTGTACAGTACATATACACACGCACAAAGAGTTAATCAACTTGGTATGTACTAAGGACGGCTCAACCGAATGCAAAGGCTGACACATTACGAACTGAATTGTACTTTTGTTAACCTAAATGTTGTTTTATGAATTTTGCATGTACCCGAGATATGCGTTATGAACTTCGATAATTATAATCTGGCTTCTGTCTTCGGTTTACAGCAGCGTCAAGATTACATTTCATGCTCTTTTTCTTGAAAATGTTTTCACCGCCTATTTTGATATCTTCTGTTATTTCATTGACATCTGTTACTCACAGTTGTCTTTTGGCGTACACAAACTGAATACATAAGACACTATAGTTGGCATGGGAGAGATGCATGGAACCTGAAGAGAAGATACCATTTCAGACAATTGAGGCTGATGTTAAGTTGTCTGCTAAAGAAATAGGATGTGCTGGAGTGCAGTTGATTAGTGTGCAGGAACTTTCGAGTTGTGGTAATGAATCTTCTGGTTCCATAAATGTCGTGAGTTGATCTTCTTAAGAATGACTTCTGCAATGAAGTACAGTGTGTCCACAAAGTCCCTTCGGGGTTTTGAAAAATTGTGGCGCTCAAATAAAATTGAGCTAGCCACATGCGGTTTGCGGCAGATTACAGTGAAACTCCGGAAGTTTTTTTGCCGCCAACAGATGGCATCCATCTTTACGTTTCTCAGTCAGTTTGTGAAATGGCGACTGTGTAGGAACGCGAGCGTTATGTGGAATGGCTTTTTGAGACAAAATCAGTCACCCAGACTCAACGAAATTACCGCACACAGTTCAATAAGCAACCTCCGAGTGACAATGCAATACTTTCACCAGACATAACACCACTGGATTTTTCCTGTGGGGTTATGTCAAGAGCAATGTGTTCCTAACTCCAGTTAACGGACTTGATGACCTGAAGACCCGTATCAGGAATGCGATCTCGGCTATTCCAGCGGACATGCTCCACAGAACATGGCAAGAGCTCGAATATCGTCTGGACGTTCTCCGTGCTACCAAGGGAGCCCACATCGAGGTCTACTGAGGTCAGTAAAAAACGTCCAGAGTTTCACTGCAATCTGCCGCAAACCGCATGTGGCTAGCTCAATTTGTTTGCGCGCCACAATTTTTCAAAACCCCGAAGAGACTTTGTGGACACACTGTATATTTAGGAACTTATTCCTGTACTCTGTATAAATCAAACCATAAGGAGCATAATAAAATTTGAATCTGTGTTATTAAGTACGTAGTAATGCAATAATGTTTTATAGATGTGAAAAAAGGCTAGTGGGAACAACTGTGAAAGGCATAACAATTTATTTCCAGAAAGTTTTATAATCCTCGTGATTTATAACGACACATTATTTCACTATTCGACAAAGTTTCATGTGCTTTCTAAATTTCTTCTGCCTCGTTTCTTCTGTGTGATTTTGACAGGTAGACTGTACGCAGTTTAATGCTTACAGTAATTATTTAGTATTTTCAGAATTTATCAATTTGCGGTGTCACAACTGTAAATATTACAAAAGGCTTATAACGTTATACCCTTAACTTTTTAGCCTCTAATTGTAATACCAATAATTCAGATGCATTATCTTACCGTGAATTATCACTACTAGTCATGCAGGTGTCAATTCAATGTGCAGATAATGCGCTCCGTTATTTATAAAGTTTATTATACATGCTTATAGCGATTTTATGAGTTATGTACGTAGTTAAAAAAAGTCACAATAAATAGTTTAATAAGGATACGTAAAACAAAGAAAAAACAGGTCTAAGTAATTTAATTAGTTGAGTATATTTAATTTTAAAAACCGTTTTAAGAAAGAGTAGTTTTGTTACATGTGATATTAACATGCGTTTTATACGTTTCTTCAAAATTTTCTTATAATAAATTTATCATTATCAGTGTGAACTCACGAATGAAACGTAACTACAGTTAATAGTTTTCTGGATAGCAATTACAAGCTTTCGCTTCTGTATCTCACACAATCTTCCTTCTCAGTCTCAACCATGGAAGATTCTGTCAGTTATTTAATACATCGGAAAATCCGACCTCTGTGATTTTTGATAGGTGTGCAGATTTGTCGGGATGTCTCATTTTATAAGCCGCCACTGATACACGTGTGTTGATAAGGCATTGGAAAGAAGGAAGAATTAAAAAAAGGGAGCACATCAACGCAGCAGTCCAGAAGAGGGGCAAAAATCATCTCTGAAGTGAACAGACGACAAATTTTGTGACGTAAAGGGAATAAAGACGTGAGACGCACCAGGGATACGAATAAAACACAGGAGAAAGAATTCGGAAATGAAATAAGACGGTTAGAGTCGTGGATAGAAGATGGGCAAGTCGTGGTAACGTGAGAGAATTGTGTTCGAGGGTGATATATTCTAAGAACAAGAAGGCGCGTAAAATTATTGGGCGTGAGCCTCGGTTTTCTTTGAAATGTTCAGTACACGATCAAGCCTCTGACAAGCAACGTCTCTACTGCTTCCCAAGTAGCTTCTTTGTTCAATATTTTTCACCGTACAGGCAGCAAAAGTTCATTCTACATTCAACTAAATTATGCGTCTGTAGGAACGAAATTTATAAACCTCTTATATTTCAAATGAGTTACTTGGGATGCTGAGTTGAAATCGAACAGTTGCAAGTCAGATATCAGAAGCGAAAAGAGAATTATTATAGAAAGATATTAACATCAAAATGTTGCTTAAGAAGGGCATTCGCGCCTGATCCGTTTAACTGTACTGAGAAGGCCTAAACATGTAGCCATGAGACCTGCTTCTTTTCTTAGGGGTCTCTTTGATTCCGTCAGGGAATCTGTTGAAGAGCTGACCGATTGTTAGCTTCTGAAGAAGAACGCTTCAACAGAAGAGTAAGGCAATCTGTTGTCATAGTGTTTTCTTCCGTCATTTCCTACTCATCAAGAGATGCATACAATGCGCTCAGTGAGTCCAGAAATATGGAGACAGTAACATTCTCAATTACAGCTTCCATTATTCTTTACATGAGAATGGGGAATGGACGTTAAGCTAAATACAGTCTTACTTATTCAAATATTTTCTATAAAAGCAAACGGCATTACTAGACTAGGGCTCTAGTGAAATAACTTGAAGAAAAATTTCAAAGTGTGTAAATTTTATAAGCCAAACAAAGAAAGAAGTGTAGAAAAGGAGTTGTTGCAAGAGCAGTTTGCGTCAACAGAGGATCTTGCAGGTGAAAGAGGCTCTCGGTTGAGTCTGCGTCTCTCCCCGGGGATCACAGTGCACTTACCATAACGAAAACAAACACTCAACATTGGGACATGCATTCAGACTACTATCATGTGTTCGTTGTAGTGGAATCACCACCACCGTCAGAACTACTACTACTATTTCTTCTTCCATTGCTCCTAATCAGTCCTATTATTTTATAACACTTTTAACGTCTGCTAGTAACATCCTTGTCGGACCTCAGCGAGAAATCTGACAGACATTTCTGTTTATCCGCATGATTGCCATATTTTACTTACTCGCTTATTTGCATATGTGATTTATTTAACGGTTAACTTAACTTTAATTTTAACGCTGTCAAGAGCTCAGGTCATTTCGTCGGATAACGATTATTTATGAACAGTGAATTTGGAAGGAAATGGAAACGATCGTGGCCTGATTTAAAATAGTATCCCGGAATTTGTCTAGAGGGACTGAAAGACTTCTAAGAACCTCTGTCAGTGTAGACGGTATCCTGGCTGAGATTTTGAATGTGGTACCACCTGAATACGAAGCAAACTTCTTGTCTTAGTTGTTACAAAGGCATTGACACTGAAGTGGCGGTAGACCCCTATACATACTTTAATACCAGACAGATGGAAGAAATCTTACCCCTTTTAATCACAGCACCGCGAGGTAAACAAGTTACGAGTATATTAACATACCCCGATGGTCGTATTCAGCTATTTTCGCGTGTTGTCTAGGTAGAAGCTGTATAATGTACGCGCTGTCATCGAATGTGTTTTCATTTACCTGTTCTGAAACCGAACACCTTCTCAGAATTAAAAGCTTGCTCCTAATTGCCATTGTCCGTCCCACAGACGACGCGGAGAAAATTGCAATTATATTCTGACGGTGATGACTCTGGCAGCAAGAAAGGGAAACCGAGCTATGGCGATTTCTGTGATGGTTTTGACAGGAATTGCCGAAGGATAGTATGAGAGGTAGGGTAGAAGTAAGGTTATGAATGAAAACAGTGAACTGAAAGATGCAATCAGGCGTTTTGTAGGGCAGATCGAAATGTTACTTCAGAAAGTGAAAGAAGTGAGTCAGGAGAGGAGTAACATTAAAAAGTCGGTCACTTCAGAATTTATTGTCGGGTGACGGCTTACGAATCCACCTCCAGTTACCGCCCTCGCTCATGTGTCTTCCTGTCAATAAATAACTAGGGTCACGCCCACAAACCCTTGGAGGAAAATGTATAAATAAATGGCAGGAGGAGAGATAATCGATAAGTAACTGATATTTCAAATTTATCACCAAATACCCTTGAGCATGTGATTGTACCAAGAACATTCTACCCTTGAGGTAGCACTACCCATTTGACAATTAAAAACGTATTTCCCAATTTGAAATTATCTGTAGCTCTAAGGTATCTGAAAGGAGTGGTAGTGACAATGTGGAGTGCAGCAATAAGTGAGTCCTTGACTAGTGACTTTACGGTAGCATTTAGGCATCGGTATTTGAGCTTAGTTTCTCAGTTCGAACTCCACCGCTCCGAACCCCTGTCCACCTCGGGTAGCTATGCCACGTTCTCCTTATTCACTCCCTGGGGATGGGAATATCTGTCGAAAATTACTGTACTATCGAGAGTATTACTGGTCTCTAAGCTTGGTTGTTTGACACTAGTGAATTCGTTTTGGAATTCATCTCCCAGATTGTGCACTGCGGGCGCCTTGCGTCTCGCTTCCCACAGTTTCCCACCCTGCTCTGAATCTGCAGTAACGTTCCCCATATCATCAGAAACTTAACGATTGTCTACCAACATCTTCTGTGGTTACGAACGCCCTCTGACGCCTACACCTACTCTGGTGTGGGCGTCTCTCATACACTTCTCCCAGTGACTTCTTCAGATCTATTAGGCGGTTTGCTCGGTGACCTAGTTACTGGGTCTTTTATGATTATTTTACGCTGAATTGCGCTTTTAGTGAGCTGGATCCGACAGCTTGCATCATATACGTTTCGTAATCCAAATTTACCACACAGTTATGATACTGAACTTCCTTTTCCTTCCTTCCATTTCTGGGACACTCTTGAGGACGTTTTAAGGAAGTTGTGGTGTATTCACTGTTTATTACACAGGAATGTTCCGAGGAAATGTTCAGTAATCTTTTGTTTAATGAGAGTTATAGTCTGTACTGTTCGCCAAATGTTATCAAGATGATCAAATCATGGATTATAGGATGGATGTGGCATGTAGTTTGTATGGGGGGGGGGGGGGAGGGA